>KV423955.1:1613-77114 GCA_001632435.1 Calocera cornea HHB12733
GAGTGAAGGGGGTCCAAATGCCCCATTTGGACCCTGTGCAGCGCTTAGGTAGCCCTGACCCTAACCTGTGCAGAGAAGTGACTTAGATAGGTTACATAGAGACTATATGAAGTACACAAAGTTCTCTTGCCCAACTGTTTATGCATGTGTGTGGGTATTAGGAGGTGAAAAGACTTTTATCTTGTTACATCATACACCCTGGAGCATGTGGATGCAATAAGACTAGAATCTTGTCACATCTTGCTCTGCAGGTGCATTGTGCCTCCATTTCAGGGTAGCTTTTCTGGATATTTCATCCTGGGGACTACAACTATAACTGTAACTTCTCGAAAAACCCCCTTAGATGGACCCTATGGGAGGCACGGAAGCAAATTTCTTTAGTTAAAGAACAACTAAAGGGACCATATTATTAGGAGAGAAGAGGAGGCGGGGCTTCCAAGGGTGGGGAGTCTAAGGTTCATATAAAGTGGGGACC
The DNA here is from genome assembly GCA_001632435.1 of Calocera cornea HHB12733. NCBI lineage: Eukaryota > Fungi > Basidiomycota > Dacrymycetes > Dacrymycetales > Dacrymycetaceae > Calocera > Calocera cornea. Next base: position 2,089 of record KV423955.1, read on the forward strand.
ATGCTCAACCACCAAGCTCCAATACTAGCTTCAACATGCTATGAGTGGACATGGCGTCAACCGCCTTCCCAGTATATCAGATACTTGCTGTAACCAAGTATACACAATGGGTGTTAATGAAGAAAAGGGCATGAAAAGACCAGCAGAGGTGCACTAAACAGTATAAAGCTCTTCAGATGTGTTCATATTGGCCATGCATGAAGTCGTTTCCACGAGTTTACATCTGCTGATGAGGCTAATACATCTCGTGGGAACGACTTTAAGTATTTCAGACCTGAAATCAGCCCAGACCCCACAACTCTTACCCTAACCAACCATGAAAACACTATAGGTAGGTTAGGGTTGGGGTGAAGGTTCAGCAGGGTTGGGGTTATGGGTAGGGTTAGGGGATAGAACCCTGTTGTGAAGCCTTCCATACCTGTTTCAATGACAACCTGTACAGTCTGGCTTAGCTGAAAAGCGAGAGCACCACCAGTTGTAACGTGAATTCATTAGGGTTGCTACCTCCGCAAATTGACCGAATGTAAGGGTGAAGGTATGTACAGGACAGAAATGTGAAGTGGGTCATCGTGTACGGCCAGCAATGCATGCGACATGGTGTTCAGTCATAATAGGACGGCAGAAGTGAGTAATTGTAACAGTGTCAGCGCACCTGTCATAAGTGCTGTAAGGGTAACTAGTGATATCGTGAGGCGAATGGAAATAGCCTGGGTACGGTATGAGTGGGACAACGCAAGCAACCCTGGAGAAGCCGAACCGATGAATTAGGAAGGGTATCTGCACCAGTGGTAGTTTGCGTGACTCCGGCTGCGCTACTGGTGACGGACGAGGACTGTGTGCCGGGTGTCGTACTTGGGGTCGACTGCGACGCCAGAGTTGTACCAGTAGTGCTTTCCAGCGCAAATGACGGGCTGCCCGCGGCCGACGATGGAGCCGAAACACTCGGTTCAGCACCATCTGCTGCCGGGCAGAATGTGAGTGTATCTGAGACCGGATCAGCCAGAGCATGCAAACGGCACTGCGAGCTTACAGTTTGCAAGGTTACTTGACGGACATGTCCACAGTGCGGTACCGGAGCTTTCGTCGAAAGCATAGGCATACGAGTTTGGGCAATACCCTTTGAAAAACCAGTAGTAGGCAACACCCGAGTTCGGGCATGTCTGAGGTGTGCTGAAGCTACCGGAGCAACAGTTAGATGAGTTGCTGGGGGTCCCGTCGACATCGGCGACACATGCAGATTTGCATCCCACAGGGAAGCCGGAGGTGTCATATGGGCCAGCAAGAGCCGCAGGGCAGAGAGGTCCCAGATCCCAAGGGCATTCGGCAACCGGGCACCCAGAAGTCGGCGTGATTCGGATTGGCAGGTTGTACCCATCAACCAATGACACGTCATAGTAATCCATGCCTGTCGTTCCCCCAAGTGACCATCTGGCTGCGTGGTCAGTTGACTTTCCGCACTTTGATGTTGCAGAACTCACTCGGCAAGTGTTGCTGGCGGCACCCCGGTGCCCGTGTGCGCGTCGCACAAGAGGCCGCCGTTGCAACCGCCGTCCAGACATGTATTCGGAGAGGTGCTGCCTGTCGGGAATGTGCAATCTCTTCGTCCCTGCCATCATGATAAGCCATAGTGGTAGGACGAAGGAACCAACCACATACCCAGATACGCCCTGAAGTCCATGCATCCGGCACTAAAAAGCTCACACTCGTATACGCGTTCGCCTGCCATCTGCTCCGCGAGTCAGCAATGCAACCGCTGCACGAGAAATCAGACAGACCCCGTCTGGAACTGAGGGACGTTGTTGCCAACTGAAAGGTCGGTATAGATGGCTGGCCATACGGTAAACGGACAGCCTACACGCAAGTTAGGCATTGGGTTGAAGTGGGGTTAGCCTTCAGGACGCACCATTGTACACTGTGAATGTCCGCACGGCGGCTGTGAACTGAGCACAAGCAACGAGTAAGAGGAGTGGCTTCATGAACGCGCAGGGCATGGGTAGACCAGAGCTCAGAGGACAAGCTGTACCGCTCGCTACCCTCGGGTATAAACAGGCGACCGATGCCAATAGCGCATAGGGGCAAGAGGCGTTGGCGAGGCCAACATGAGTGGCGTGAGGTCAAGGCGCTGGCTGGCAACGTCATGCACGAGGCAGCTCAGGGTACGCCGTTCATTTCGGCACGACGCGGGTATCCGCTCTTCCGGCATCAAACATTCCGACTCACACCATTGCTAACCTCCTTGCCCTATGTACTCGCTTCGTGACAGCCTAAAATATCTTCCCTGCCAACCTGTTCATTTCACTATCACTTCGATTTCTGCAGTGATGGGTCACTCCATCATGGGGAAGACTAGGGACTCGTGCACGCGGAAGGGTGACACTCGCCAACCACTCCAGACCTCCACAGCATCCGACTAAGTTTGCTTCAGTAGTCATAGTCAATCCACCCGGGCCATTCACCGAAAACTTTCGGGATGGTGAATTCGGAAGCCTGAGCTGAATCAAGGATATGGTCGGCTGAGGCGCGGTTCGCAGTATTGCCTCCAGGACCTGTCGCCTTGACTCAATCCACGGTCCGTCAAGACTCTAACTTGCCTACCGTAGGATCCAAACTCCGCATAGTATGTGGTGTTGAAGATTACTTGAGGGCGACCGCTGAAAGGAATAAATCCAGTTGCATTGACCTAAAGAAGCATCACAGCATGCGACGTGGATCTCACATGTGACTCACGGTACTGTCCATATATGTGTTTCTAACCCATCGTCAGTTCAGTTTATAACATGAACGGAATCTGCACGCCTGAACACCGTGGTTGCATAATCATTCCATGGTCTCCCTGTTAAATGAGATTCTTCTCCTCTTTGAAGATATGCAACCTCACCCAGATAGCACTTTCCAGTCAGGTCCAAAGTGGTATTAGCATCCGGACTCTGTGGAATGATCAGGAGAGTCGCAGACTGTGAGTGTGACCGTACACGAATGACAGCCGAGTTTGAGATATAAGCGCCGTAATGGTTTCCGGGCGCGACCGGTGTCGTTCCGGTTGCTAACGAAGTGGATGAACAAAAGTTCATTCGACGGCTCCAGGAGACGTACGATCCGACTGATTGGTGCCTTTCCATGCAACTAGAGCGCCACCACAGCCGCGATTAGCAAACGTAACTTGCTCGAACCATCTGGGAAACTTGAGGATACGAAATGAGCTGCAACAGGGATAGAGCTTACGCTGTCCCAAAGCCGAAGAGATAGTCGGTTTGTCCATAGATCGTTCCCCCTTTGACATAGGTGCTGGCATTCCGGCCAGTATACCACGTATCTTGATAGCTGGCAAAGTTGCAGCCGTAGAAGGACGCATTTGCGTACGAGATATCGGTCACAAGGGCTTGGGAGATGGCATAATTTGCCTGCATGGAGTCAGAGTCCAGTCAGTCAAGGACAGCGCGCACCATCAGAAGTATGACGAACAGCAAGATTGCTGAAATCGATATGATACGCCTTGAAATCCACATTGCCAAACTCTGGTTGAAGGGGGAACCCGACCGTACCCATACCAATGAGAGACGCATTGAAGGTGGGAGCGACGATGAGGACTGCCGTTTGGGCATCATCTTGAGCGGGAGGTGCTGACAGAAACGATCATTCTCCATCTATGCGCGACATGGGCCTTTACTTACGCTCGGTGACAAACTGATCATCCCAAATGGTTACCAGAGGGGTGTTGGGGAAGACGTATTGACCGAGCAAGGTGACTGGTCCCTTCCGGGTGACATTGACCACGCCCTTGTACATGCCTGGTCCAATAAGAATGACAGCAGGGCTCAAGTCATCGGGCCTACCAGGGCATGAGACAGTGTAAATGCGGGTGCGAGAGAGTTACACACAGGGATTGGACGGCAGCTTGTACACTCGTGAAGTGAGCAGATGTGTCGTTCTGGGAGACGTAGATCGTCCCGGCAGGGCATCCATCCGTTTGCCAGTGGCCCGCAGGTTTGACCCTCTGACAGGCGTCATACCTATTCCAACCGGCGGAGCCGTCTTGGCGAGGCGCTATTGCCAGAGCGAGTGACACAAGGGCAAAGAGGGCAGTCCACATGATGGCACAACGCGATCTGGGGTAAATCCAAGGTACATTTATACGTTCAACGTTGCCAGAGTCGTAGCATCAGAAGTATGTCCTCCACTACATCATCGTTCCCTTTCAGAACCATTGAGCAATGGGCACAGACACTAAGCAGACGTTGTAGCCAACATCACGAGTCCGAGCAATCGAACTGGAACGTATGGTGAGGAACGAGTTGCCTGGCGGCCCGGAACGGCCCGCCCGTCTACGCGCAGTGATTGGGTCACGAAGGCATGTGGGAATCCCCTCTGAGACTGCGAACCGAGAGTCAGAAGCAACCGTAAGAAAGATAGGCCGAATGAAGAATGGCCAAAGTTAAGGAAGGGTCGGATGATGCAGTCGGCGGAAGCAGCTGCGGCGCCCCACCTCGCGAGCTTTCTCCGCCAGCTTACGCGGCCGAAGTCACATTTAAGACTGGTGTGATTGGGTGTGATGACATTGATTAGTGGACATTGCGAGAGTTATTGACAGTGGTACAATCATGTGGATCAAAGTAAAGTTGGTAATGCGGTACAGCGTGCAGAAACTGAAAAGAAACAGACAACTCAATGTGCAGCCCGGGCGCCTTCGTCACAGATACAGCAGGATTGCCCCTTCGTCTCGATGCGGAACCCATGCACCCGTCTGCACTTCGCCGGCAGCGGCGTCCCACTCCGACACGTGAGGGCGTTCACAAGCGGGACAACGCCATTCCCACGTCAGTTTCTCTTCTTCGCCACGCTTGCGCTTCTTGCTCTTAGTCTTCGTCTTCCCGACACTACGTCCGCCTCGGGCCCGGCCGCGGCGAGTCACGGGTTCGGCATCAAGGACCGGGATGTCCTCCGTCTGAGGGAAGATGCCGCGTGGTGGCGTCGATAGTGCGGTTACACATCGTCCGTCGAGCAGATGTCCACACTGCAGTGCATATACGCGACGCTGGACGTCTGGAGCGGCGAGATAGAGGTTGTCGTGACACTTTGAGCATTGGAAGTTGATCGACGCGGGTGGGTTGACTCCTTTACCCTTGCGATCAGGGCTGGGAGGTGCCGCGGGGAAGGAGTTGGTGAAACCTGAAGGGACACCAGGATGTGTGAATTCGGTTTTGTAAGGAGGTATTGCCAGTTGAGCTTGAGCGAGGAGGTCACCCATGACCGGGAGTTGAGCGAGGTACCGATTCACACGTTCGCCGAGATTGAAGTTGATCTGGAGACCGTGCTGCACAAACAATGCGCCTCCAAGGCCAATGCCCCTGCGGTTTGGCGCATTGTTCGCCGGTGGCGGTGTGGGTGAAAAGATGCGATTGATGTCTGGAACTGTGGAGGGTCAACGAAGGGGCCATCGGCTCTGTGACACTGACGTACCATAGTCACCGTCCTCCTCCTCGTCATCCGGTATTATGGCAAACTCGACGTCTTCTTGGTCAATGATGGCCTGCATGCGGTTGCGATGCGTCAATGCCTCGCCCACTTGCTGCCTGCGCCGCAACTCCTCGAAACGAATCGTCCTATCACGGTATGCCGGGGATCCACGCCTATTAGCCGTACGAGCGGATCGATCTCGATCTCCGGGTCTTCTCCTGCTGGGACCAGGTGAGGGTGCATGAGGTAAAGGGTGAACTTCATCGTCGCTGTCGTCGATCGTGATGACCTCGCGGCCTCCTATGATCTGGCGAGTGATCTGGATCTCAGGAGAGCCGAGCCTTGGACGTTGGGCTGGACGTTCCTCTACTTCTGCAGACATGCGATATAGTTTGTGGTGGTGAGGTTTGATCTGTCGTGAATGGAAATGGTGTGCGTCCTCTGTGACAAACAGCGACCGTGGACGGACGGGAGGTGGTGGTGGTGGTGAGTGGAAGAGGTCGCAATTGATGATCATCTGGCCGCATCAGGGCACACGGCGCGTCAAGCGCATTTGCAATGTGCTTCCGTTTACTTCCGGTCTATACGCGTCCATGGGCAACTTTTCGACCTCCTTCGAAGTCATCGTGCTGCCTTCCTTTCCTTGCACGTTCTCCACCTAACAGGACACCGTTTCTGTCGCTGTCGGTTTTCAGCCGGCAATGTCCTAAGGTATCAACTCGTTGCTAGGGATCCCAACTGGATCCAGCATCTTCTCGGCTTGCTGCAATCCCGCCACCGGTAATGCAAACGTCTGGCCCGCCAGCTTTCCACCATAATCCAAAGGGAACGCCAGCTGAGGCGGAAGAAGTCCGATTTGCACCAAGACCGAAGCTTGGTCCCTGTCAAACGGATGAGTGGCTATTATGATAATCAAGCAAGAACCCCACCAATAGATATGTTCGTGGTACAGTTTATCGCCTCTCACATTGACTACCCCTACGAGGGGTATACTCACATGCTTTCCTGTGGGCGGAATGCCCGGTAACCTGGAACGATATCAATGACACTCAGAAATCAGTTAGGGAAATCCTACATCCAGTCGATTACACGGTCATGTGTGAACTCTATGATCATCTCGTCGACCACTCGATCCGGTCCAATGGTGCGACTGACTAGCTTGAGAGCAATGGAGTCAGGATTTGAGAATATGAAGTGATTCGCGTAGAAATCAGTTAGAGCTGATCGGCCGATTCCGCCGGTCAGCTGGCGGTTCGTTTCAGTGTCATCCTCGCCGGGCGCAATGACTGCTTACCGTCGGGACATGATTAACGTATGGCTCTTCCTGCATACCATTCAATCGGTGAATTCAAGGTAAACCACCGTCTTACCACCATAGTCTGCGTAGATCGTTAAGTAAATCGACATTGGAAATGGGAACGCGGCTTACTGCCATAGTCTTTTCAACGGCGCGTTCCCCGAACTCGTACAATGTGTGTTCTTCCCAAATCTTCTCCAGGTCGAAATATGGCCCGTCGAACAGTTTTCGCAAGAACACAAGGCTCCTTTGATGGGCCAAAGTAGCTGCCGGCTTATCATACTTAGGTTGACCAGGGACAACGAAGTGTTCGCTGTTCACTTCGTAGGTATACACGCCGGTCGAATCGGGTCCCGAAAGCGGAACCCCTGCCAGATGGATGAGCGACAGCCAACCTGCCGAATCCATTTTCTCGACAGCTGATCTTGTGTATCCAACTATGGCACCGATCGTTGGAAACGTTGGGAGGATAGCCATTGCCGCGTTCAGTAATGCTGTGTCGTACACTGACAATGCCGTTCAACACTATGCATAGAGCGATACGCGGCCAGAAACTCGCCTATGAGTCCCAGTTTACTGAGTTCAGAGAGAGCCGGGATCGTAGATAGGCGTTCAACGGCATCTTTCATGGCCGCTTCAAGCTCTCCCGCGTCGTCAGGAGAGAGAGATATGCAAGCAACGCAAAATCCTTCTTCTGCCCACTTTCGTGTCGGTAATGGATCCAGGAGGAATCCGACCTGTGGCACCTCCAAGGCGAGTGTGCTGGGCACGACAAGGATAAGGCCAGGGCCATTGTCGCGTTGAGTCAACGGCGCTTGTAGCTCGACCGTAACAGCCATGATGAGTTCAGGTGAGGACCACCGTCGATAAGGGACCGCTGGAACATGGTCATCGGGTAACCGGAACACGGAGGCTAATCCAGGCTGAATTGCCACGCCGACAACCGGCAACACCAAATAATGATGCAAGGGGATGAAGCTATTGATACATCGGCCGCGGATGAGTTCTAGTCTGATGAAGTGTTTCCATCCCCGTGCTTCTTTCTTTCTGACCAAGCCTGAGTGAAAGGATCAGGGCCGTAACCAAACAGTTCGAGTTACGAGATATACCTCAAAGAAGCGCCTCCGATCCTGTAGGCGAACACCGCGGCAACCGGTCAGATCCAGCTCGGCCAGCTGTATGCATGCATCGACAATACTCCCAACACCGCCGGCTGTGGAGTTCAGCAAGATCTCAACATACAGGAGAATGGACACACTTGAAAACCCTGTTCCGGCCAAATTGAGCTGCTGGAGATGTGAACATGCAGCAATACAGTCGGCCGCTTCATCATCTAGCCCCGTGTTCATGAGAAGAAGAGTTCTCAGTCGCGGCGGAGATGCCATCAATTTCAATGGCTCCAAGTCGTACCAACGCAAACGAGGTATTCCAGATAAGTTGAGGACCTGGCGATCCATGAGCAGACTGTGCGCTAGGAAGCGACTATAACGGACCTCCAGTCTGCCGCCGAGGACCTCCAGCATACTTGATATGCCTCCCGTACCATTCAAGCCTAGTTTCGTGTTGCTTGCCAGGTTCAGTTCAACGAGGTTATCGCAAGAGATCAGAATAGGCAGCAAGCGTTTGAGCCCATCGTCAGACAGGTTGGGGGCTTGGTTCCCTAGCAAAGCCAGGGAAAGTTTGCGTAGTTTGGTAAGCGGTTCAAGCAGCCGAGGCAGGGAGGTAGGCGGTATTACGGTCGCCATCAACGACAACTTCTCCAGCGTTTCCGGCAGTTTTGTGAATACCAAAGATGTAAAGGAAATGTCGAGGCTCAAAGCGTCGGGGCTGAGCGCACGGAGTATTGAGGGGGCTAATGCCGAACTCAATCTTGTCTGGCGTACTTTCAGACGACGGAGACGGCCAATGGCTTGGAGAAGGATCTCGGGAAGATGAGTATCAGTCTGTGCTCATAAGCATGAGATAGCGCATAACTTGTGAACGCTGCGTACAATATCACTCAAACCAGCCAGCTTGATACTATGCAGCTTTTTGCAAGAGGCGAGTAGTTTGTGGATAGCGACATGTCCAGCAATGGTGTAGTTGAGGTTGATATATTCCAGATCGCGGCAGGTTCTCGCTGCCGCCTCCACGCTTTTGGACCCAACCTTAGTGCACCCCCTGATCAATGTGTCAAGATACTACATTGAATGTGAAAGAAGCAACGGCACCTGAGCACGAGGTTGGTCAACGACGGTAAATGGGAGATAGTTGCTGCCACATAAGAGTCCTTGAGGTCGGGCTGGCCTCGAATCTCCAAGCTCTTCAACCTTGGCGCAAAATTCTCCGCCTTTCGAATGGATGTCATTGTCGCGTTAAGTACGCCGGTCATTTCAGGTGTGAAGGTGATCTGGTCTCCGCGAAGAAAGTACTGTGCCGCGCTCAGCCATCAAACAAACATGGTAAAGTCCCCTCTAACCTTGGAAATGAACTCGTCGCTCAAACGATCCGGACAGTAGTCTCGTAGAAACGCAAACAAAGGCTGCACCAGATGTGTTGGTAGATACTCCAGCTTCTCTAGCATTTTGCTCTTGTGAAACGCGTTCTCGCTTAGCTTGACGGCATTCTGAGCGAAACGCAGCATTGACAGTCGGACCAACGATGGCACCACTGAGTGATCAGCTCGCCGTTAGAGCATATCCAATAATCCAGCATGGTGATACAAACTGTTTGGCCCCGTATATCGAGTCGACAGCGCCGACGAGGAGGGCTGCTGAGCGCTCCTTTGGGCATCGTTAAGTCTGTCATCTACATTACCTTGTCCAATCTTGACGAACAAAGTCCTTTGTCGTTTGGCAGGACGCTGGTGAGCTTGAGGTAGCCGTCGCTTAGGTGCCATTGCCGGTGCGGTCGAGCTGCGGTGGACGCCGATCCGAGCGAGCAGTCGCAGTCCAAGGAACAGAGAAGCGCTCAGTCTTCTCAGGCGGGTGACTTCAATTGTACCGCCACGCGCTCATGATTTTGGAGTTGGGGTTACGTAACCAAGGGACGCGTAGTTGCCCACCCTAGGCAGCTCAGACCCGGTACCTATTAGGGGTTTTAGTTTGCAGACGCGTAACGCGCCTGTTAGGGGTCTTCCCCAACCAGATCTGGCCGGGATGCGGTCGCCGGCGGACCCATTACCAAAAACAGATCTGGCCGCATCTGGTCCCTCGCCGATAGGATGTGGGCGCTTGTCTTGTCTTGCGTCTTGTTCTCCCTCAACATCTGGTTCGCGAATGTGTATCCCCGCAACTGCCCGCCATCCGGCCATCCGGCCACGTCTTCCTTCTCGTCATTGGCTCATATCGGCACGGGCACGAATGTCTTCTCACCTCCCGGCACCAAAGCACTTCCCCTATCGCCTTCTCTTGCTCATCCTCTTCATTCATCATCCCCTCCTCCCGGCGTTCCACCTCGTTCTTGTTCGCTGCGTCAACGTCTCTCGCCCTCCTTCTCGAACCACCTGTCTACCGCTGGCCGGCTGGCTGTGTGCGATACTGTCCTGCACAGCGGTTACTCGCTCACCTGTGCTTGGTCTTTGCCTCTTCCTACGGCTCACCTGGCTGTCCCTTCCTCCTTCCAGAAGCTTGCTTATGCCTCCGATCGCAAGACCTCGGCCTGCGATCGAATGGCTTATCGTGAGGACCGCTTGTTCTCATGCAACGGGGTCGACTCGTTGAGCCCCCTTGTTCTTGAGCCACACATCTCCTTGAAGGTCTTGGTCGCCTTATTGTTCGTCGACCTCTTTCCCCCTCGGCTCGATCTCCTTGGGCACCTCCTTCGTTACAGAGGCTGGACGCGGTTCGAGATGACCTCGGAGTGCCGACTCGCTCGCCTCCGGGCCTTGTCTTCTCCAGCTCCTTGCCGGCTGGTCGCCTTATTCTCTCCGTGATCCTCGCGTTTGGCCGGCCGGCTGACTGGTCTAAGAGCTGCGTCATGGGTGCTTGTTGTCCCCCCTCACATGCCACCCTCCAGCGGCCAAATGGCCGTGTGTCTGCCAGCGCTCTCCTCCTTTCTGCATTCTCCTTGCATTCCCAACCCAACCCTGCCAACCCGATTGGCGACCAAAAGCACAATGGCCCATCCAACAGCATCTACTCGCTATGCCCCGTACCAGCTGGACATGGAGAAGGATCTGTACAAGTCATTGGGAAGATCCACTACGAGTTCATCGACGGAGAACGACCACCCAGCCAGCCGGCCGAACGGCCGTTCACCTCCTCCTCCACCCAGCAGACCAGCAAGAACTTACGTCCCTGGAGGAGAAGTGCATGCAGGACTACGTTCTTTCCACATAGCAGCCCATCGACCATGGCAAATACATTGGTGCTGTGGTACATACACCCATATCTGACTCCACCTACCCTCGCGGGTGCCGTTGCCCCGTTCCTACGATACGTCCTCGCCTTCGGTGTTCTCTGTTGTCATTATATCAGTGCAGCCTTCCTCTGATAACCACTTCGCTCGCTGGTTCAATGGCTGGCTGGCTGGCTGGCTGGCTGGCTGGCTGGCTGGCTGGCTGGCTGGCTGGCTCACCCGGCCTGCCTCCGGACGCTAGGTCGAAAATGGTCGAAAATCCATCTCATTAGTTTGTACACCCATGTAATAGCTAGCTAATCGGACAGCCACGTCATCACAAAGTCGTACAAGGCGCGACGGAAAGCCCACGCGCTGGGTCCTTCGCTCCTCTTGAAACCTCTGCAAATACTGAGCTCATTCATGAGCAGCCATGCCCCACAGTCGTAACCATTGTCTTGCTGTATGACCGTCTCATCCGGGAACTGCCAGCCGGCCCAGCCGGCGTGTGGTACCCCCGCAACGTCTCGTGCCGTTTCGATGGCCTTTTGAACCCACTGCACATGAATCAGTCATGATGCCATCCAAGATACATAACATGCCGCTTACCTTCAAATATTCTTGATGCGAACCTACACCTTGCAGACTGTTCAGAAACGAGATCGTCTCGGCCTCGAAGTCCACCTTGCTCAGGGCCCAGTGGAAGTTCTTCGCATCATGGACTGGCAACAGCCAGAGCGGCCGTCTGAAGCATACCTGGCGATCATACATCTGCTGCATGGGGCCGTCAGCTGGAATGCAGTCACATCAGACGGGACTCCATACCGCATCTGACTCCCGCTCCTTCGGGATCGGGTACGAGAAGTACTTGTCGAACCAGAAACGTTTGCTTTTCTCATTCTTGATATACGGCAGGTCTGCCAGCATATGAGGATCGAATATTCGGACGGCCGGCAGGCCGGATGGAGCCGCATTCTCAAACCATTCGTACGGTTGGCCTTCTTCGAAAAGCTTGCCGAAAACGGAAATGATCTGGTCATCAAGCCATTCATTGTGCTTGAACATCATTCGCAACGCCTTGTTGTCCAGGGTCAGCCGCTCGCTCCCAAACTGCTTGTGACGCCAGGGAATCGTCTCCCAATCGTCGGGGGAAGGTACGTCAATCACGGATGATGCAGACCATTGCAGAGGATCCGTATCCGGCGTTTGCTGTATCTGATAGTTGGAAGCGGACCCCTGGGCATCAGCGCCCTCTGCTGTCCAGCCGGCCGGCCGGCCGCGGCTCTCGCCAGTGCGGCTGGACCTCTTGTTGCCCATCCGTACCAACTCCACCACCTCGGCCTCGGCCCCCTTTGGTTCGTCCATGTCATGATCCCTTCCCTCCCCTACTACCCCAGCTTCAGCATGGCGTGGCTGATCTGGCCTCCAACTAGGCACGTCCCATGATATGCGTTTCTCGAGTACGCTGGGTGACGGAAGAGTGAGAGGCGCGTCCAAGGATGCCGGAGCTGGTGCAGCAAGTCGAAGCAGCACAGACATCGCGTGAGGATCTTCAGCGGGGTGCACGGCCGGCGGGCCAGTCGGCCGCGATGACCTTGCAGGCGTGAAGGTATAACCCGGTAACAATTTGTCCAACGCGACAGGCGGCCATGCTGGTGTTGGCAAGCGAGACGGTGGTGAAAGGACATATGGTGGTACAGACATAGGCGCCAGCGCGGGGATTGGTTCATATGCCGGCCTATCTGTGTTCCCGCTGGTTGGAATAGGAGGCCAAGGAGGAGAAGACGAGCGAGAATGTGGTGACGATTCGCGAGGTGGCCATGGGGGAGAGGATGAGTGCGATCGACGGGCGGCTGGCTGGCCGTATTCGACTCGATCATTGCCATTCTCCTCCATCTCTTCTTCTTCAATGACCTCCTCAGCATACATCCCGCTCCTCTGCCGTCTCTGCGCATCGTCCATGACAATCCCACCCAGATCCTCCACTGCAACGTCCGCATCTCCCATCACGCGATCAAACGGATCCGAGTTCTCGGAGAACTGCTCTTCCCACGGAGTGGCCTGGGCATCGGTTGGGCCGGCTGACCGGTCGCGATAGCTCGGTCCCAGTGCTGGCACACGGTAAGGCGATGCCGACGCGGTCGCCATGGCCGGAGTGGGCGGTGAGAGTAGTCTCAGTGGGGGAGACGGCGGCGGGGCCGGCTGGGCGTTGCGGGCTTGATCTTGCAGCCAGCGCCTTGTCCTTGCAGCAGCAATCTTCGCCAATTCGATCGGATCCATGGTCGTCGTAGTGGGCGTATGTATGCGGTCGTTGTTGTTCCACCGCTGACTGGCAGGGGTGAGGGGAGGAAGAAAGATGAAAGGGTCTCTCTCTGGTGTCGTCGGGCTGCCGCTTTGGCTGGCCAGCTTCTGATCGATCCCGATACCGCGTGCCCACTTGACTTCTGGAAGCGCACGACATGTCCACTTCTGCCGCATATGGGAATGCTCTATTTCCATACGTTGCAGGCGCAACACATCGCCTGGATCTATTGCAGTTCTTAGTTAGTAGTGTAGGTGTAGGTGGGCTAGCCAGCCGGCCGGCCGGGGCGGATAGTACGCACCGCTGGATTGTGCAATGGCATCCTTCAATGCTTGTCTCTCTTCCTGCCACCATCGCATAACATTGTCACCTTCCCTTTCTAATCGTTTCTCTTCCTCACTACACCTCGCTCTCAAGAGCCAACCTGTCACTCCATGCCGCACATCTTCGTTGGTGACCCACGCCGGAGGCGGCTGGACAGCCGGCCACCAAACATCGTCCAAGAGATGGTGATCTTCGGTTGGCCGTTCCAGACTATCTGGATTGAGCTTCAAGGGAAGTGGAATATTCCAGGCCGGGTCGAAGTTTCTTTCCAGGGAGTCAACATATCCATTATATCTGCGAATTGCGGCCTGAGTCGTACTCCATCGCGGGCCATAACCTCGCAGTATCTGGTCCCTAAGCTTGGTCCCTGAGTTGACATTAAGTCAATATTCCATGTGGCCGGCCAGCTGGCGGCTTACCGAGTGGTTCCCGTCCCCCTCCTCTTGCCCGATGCAGTCGAGCCAACTCCCACATATGTCCAATCACGCGCTCCCGAATGTTTGTCTTCTCTTGCCTTGCAAGGACCAGGAAATGAAGGAAGACGCTCGAGACGTTGCGAAACTCTGGAAATTCTTGCTCGATGTGAAGTTCAGTAAAGAGCTGTTCCCCTTTCTTCATTAGCTCGGCATGAGTTTGGTTTAGTCCGTCAAATGCAGCACGGTTGGCTGGCCGGCTGTTCGAATGGCTGAGGCTTTCTCGGGCTTCTTGGATGATTGTTTCTACTCTGAGCATCTCATGCTGCAAGCGCTTGTAAATCCCGATCTTGCCCTCGATAGACTTCACAGACTCTGTCACTTCACTCAGACCAGCCGGCTATCCAAGAACCGATACAAACACACCGGACTGTCCAGATTGCGGCTGCTCCACCTGAAGCTGATGCTGTTTGGCAAGCTCGCTTTCCGCCATACCGCTATCTTGGATGAGGCGCTCAGCACGATGACGATGATCGGCCAGTAATTTCATCTTCTGGTTGAACCACCGGCCGAGACTCTCTTTCATAGTCTCTCCACAATGGCGAAACTTTCGATCTAAAGCCATTACTCGACGTAACTTCTGCTTGGTCATCAACATATGGACGGTTTCCGGCCGGCTGGCCGTCGGCCGCCGCAAGCGAAAACACTTACATCAGCGCGACGGAGAATGGGAATCTCCCTCCTGGTGCGACTCCACACTCTCTCACTCCCCTCCCCATCGCTCAGACCAAATCCCTCTCTTCGACGTGGATGGTATGCTACCTGGCAAGCCCATTCGTGTCCATAGGCATGTAGAACGCTACAACCCATGATGATACGTGGGAATGCTTCACCGAGATAGCCGTACTGGATGGCCGGTGAGAACAGGTAAACACACGGCCAGCTGGCCAGCTGGCCGTATTGCTTACCAAGCGTGCACTGTGGTCCAGCTGACAACCAATATCGTACAGAAGGCCGACGGTGGCCTGGTTCGGCAGTTCCTTCAGGAGCTCCAAGATCATTGCTACGACATACTTTTGCTGTTCACCCGGTGTTGTGATGTCACAGGCCAAGAGGGGAATGTCATGCCGACACAGCAACACGACGACACCAGTGGGATCGAAAAGCTTCTCGTTTACCAGGGCAGCATCCTCGTCTGCGACTTTGAACGACCTTTTACAGCGCTCGAGCGCCTCGGCACTCAGCCGCGCTGATGTGTGATGGGCCGGCTGGCTGGCGCGCAAGCGAGCCATTTCTCTGCCGACAGCGTCGACAGCCTCCGTTGACATGAAGATCTCAGCCTTATACACTGGCACGCTCTCTGCCCCCCCCCCCGGAAACGGCGCAGCTGCCTGTTTCCATCGGCACAGACGATCACATCCGGGCCCCTATTGGGATCCTCAGTCAAACAGTTGAGTGCCTGGGCAGTACCACTCACTGCATGGCTGACCGGCCCCACGTCGTTTGCGCAAAGCAGGCGGGGCAATATCGTCTCAAACGATGCGATGCACGTCCCCTTTGCCTAGCCTCAGCTGTTTCTGTCCGGCCAGGCAGCTGGTACTCTTCAGCTGGGTGGTGGGCATCGATCATTTGCAGCAATCGGCGTTTCCACTCTACCTCCGCCAGCTCGTACCAAAGTACGGCGCTAGCAAAGCTGCGTCTCCATGGATCTCGCAACACCACGCGCTGACAGGAATAATCAGCTGGCTGGCTGGCCAAGTGCGGGTGGAGCACTTACACTCAAGGCATCGCGATAGAACCATCCGTGCTCCCCGTGTTTCCTCTGCAAGCCTTCACAGAAGGCATCCAATGGTGTGGCGCACGTTCGGTACAAGTGCAAATAGTGAAGCAAGAGGCTTTGACTGAACGCCATCTTGGCTTTCGTGGGAGTGCTGGGCCAAACTCCAGCCAGAACAAGCGCACGAGCCACGGTATGCTGCTCGCAGTATGCGATCTTCAGTTGGTCGCAGCCTATGACAGCCGGCCGGCTGTCAGTATCTCAGCCAACACGCGAGTTGGGTCGCGGCGCACCGTCAAATGACACACAGTCTACAGTGTGGACGCTAGGGCATTCGCAAGCCACACTACACATGGGGCGGTTGGAGGAAGGTGGGCTCTGAAATCCATTTGTGTCGGCGTATACTCGTCGAAGACTGTCAATTAGGTCCGGGAGAGCGGAGAGCCATCGAAGATACGTCTGCGTTTTCTGAGCCGCATATCGTGTCGCAGGGGCCGGCTGGCTGGCCTCTGGTGCTGGAGCCACATCTTCCCACACCTGTTGCCAATCATCCGGCTCTGGGGCGTAGATACTACTCGAATCAACGGGGATTTCGAATCGGCTTCCCCCGATGTATTGTGACCCAGCGACCAGCGAGGGGAGCGTCAGACTCGCACGCTTAGCCACCTTCTCTCTGCGCCTTCTGATTTCGCCCACGTCTGCTCTATGGGGAACATGTTGCGGTGTCCTGGCTTCGAGCGCATTCTCTGGTGCCTTGCGTCGCTTTCTAGAGATAAAGGAGTGTGGCCGGCTAGGCATGGCAGGCAAAGACTTTCAAGGAAGACAACATCTGACCTGGGCCAGCTGGCCGGCCACTGAACGGGAGTCCCATGTAATAAAGCACGTTTTCTCATGTCCTCATACCATGATGGTGCCTATGTGCGCACCGCACGGCCCGACCAGAACTGGTCGCGCTTGTCTCACATATCATTAACATTCACAGGGTCCAACCAGATCTGGTCCAGCATGACCAGATCTGTTTGCCAATCGACATATATGGTCATTTGAGACCAGATCATGTCATGCACTGGTCATTTAACCCCTGCAAGAACGGCTGGCCGGCTGCCCGCCGTTGGACGGCCTCATATTCAAGCCGATCCAACTGTTCCACGAGTACAGCGCCACATCCCCTGCCCTACTGCCTCGCCATGGCCACTGCAGCAACGACTCTACCGATGGGGACCGACCATGACTTCGAGGCCACTGGTCAACTATACTGTGACAGCCCAAGGTGGCTTCCCCTTGGATCACAACCCCAGACGTGGCTTCGCCTACTTGTAGTGCGCGACTGGTACCTCATAGATGATGATACCCAAGAAGAGATCCAGTGGATGGATGCACGGCTGGCCGGCCTCTCTTACCGCTATTCTGCCACAGGTTCCGGACCTCTGCACCCAGAAGCGCCTGGCCCATGGGCTTTCCAGCAGCCTTTGGGTCCTGAACCCACTCGTACACGTGCACCAACGATTTCCCTCTGTGGAGAAGCCTTCGCCGTGCCATATGAAGGCTTTCAGAATGTGTGGAATAACGAGTTTTTCGTCTACACTGCTCTACAGCGCCAAATGTTGATTGCACAAGGGAGGCTGATTGGACCAGCTCCACGCCGCTATCCAGGATTTGCCGATGCGTATTTTGATCTTGAGCATGCTGGCATGTACTTTCGGTGAGTTTGGCCAGCCGGCCACTGCACGTGTAACCCTTTCTGATTGTCAACCCATCGCAGAGGCACGTGGATCACTGCAATCTGCCAGATCTTTGTCTATCTACCGCAGCTCCGAATTGTGCTGATGCTCCACGATCCCCGTACTTCCGGCCGGCTGGCCTTCGAGGAATGGAAGGAAGAACAAACTGTCCGCTTGACGAACGTGATGGTTCCGATGGCCAGCGCGCCGTATTCGTTCCACGACGTCCACATGTTGCCACCAGCCGGCTTCATCCCTCCGCTGGTCAGCGCTTGGTATGCGCTAGGAGCATCACATGGGTTCACGCGGCATGAATGGATGGAACGCGACTTCCCGGGTCTCCTTCTGGCTCAGCTGGTCTCTTTCCGAGGGGGACCTGTAGAATGGGACATGAGTACGGCGCTGGAGGGACCGGAGACGGACTGGGATAATGCTGAGGGGGATGACGTGGAAGGTGCTCAGGCAGAGGCAGAATAGAAAGCGGATTAGAGCAGACAGTAATAACAAGTGTGTAAACGCTGAAGGGGTTGGCCAGCCGGCCATGAGCGTCAGTCACATGATTGGATGAACAACAGTAGACTTCGGAGAAATGAGAGCGCCAAGAACGATCTTTGAAAGTCCCCCTTCTGACAATCATACTCCACACATATTGGGTCGGCACTTAGAATGATCTCGCAGTAGAGAGGATGTCAACGACCTCCAGCCATGGGTACATATGCCTAGAAGTTATAGAGCTGACAATATGGCTGGCCGGCCCACAATGCTCACGCAAATGTGCATGTAACTCGGTCAGGCTTGCTTGGGTCACAACATCGGTTCATTCAACCGCCTTGACCTGGAGCGCTCGGCTTTCGTTTCAATTCTTACAACTCAGCCTAGTGATACAAGGATATGTGGCTACTTTATGATACCGTTATAATCGTGAATGTGGCTAGTGTGTGCATCCTTAGCAACGCTGAACGTTGAATTTCAGAGAGCGATAGAAGCATGCTTTCATGACATCAACATATACGACAATCTGTGAATCACTGCCTGGCTGGCTGGCTGGCTGTCTATGCCACGGTAGCACAAAGGTCTCACAATGCCAAACCGGTGCTGGGCATCACTACTGTGGTTCGAAGGCAGGCAGGCTGGCAGGCAGGCTGGCTGGCTGGCCAATGCTAGCAGTCTAACTCTTAAACTAACGTTGCTATGTGTCATTGTGGAATGGTGGTCATCTAATGGCGAGGAAGAGTTTACAACAGCAAGCAAAGGTAAATGGACTGTGCCAAAATCAAAACACTGGCAGGCATGACATGTGCCGTAGGCTTGTGACTTGCCGTTAACACTCTTTATCCTTTCCATTGTACAACATTGGCAGAGAATCGTACAACATCGGCAGAGTCTTTCTCAACCCAAATAATATGGCTCTGTGGCCCCGTGCTGCTCTTTCTTACTGATGGGAGGTTGTCAAAGAGCGGGGACTTCCCAATCATCCGCCCCATCTTGGGAGTGTGTCAGTTACATCGTCCCTCTGATACATCCATGACTTAGCGTAGATCATCTTATCTACGCTATGTCAGACAATGGACGTTCTTTCTACCCGGATAAGAACCTCAACAGCTGGTTGGCCGGCTGGCTGGCTGGCTGTGGCATAGAGCCACCATTAATATAGTGTGACGCCAGGGATATGGAGGATCGATAACCCCCCCGGAATGATCCCTACCTATCATGTGCGGCTCTGAAGGGGCAAGAGAGGGCAAGTTTCCAACGTGACTGCTAGTGCCAGCCATCCTTGATGGGGCTGGCTGGCCGGCAAGTGCCATCCCGCTTGTGATTAAAATAAAATCGGATTGATTGCAAAGGGGCATGACAATCTATACAATAACACGAAGATGCTCAGTTACCGAGGATCTCGTCGATCGCTGGGTATATCATAATAACGACCGCGAGGGCCTGGAGATCCTTCTCTGTTCCACAAATGCTGCGGGGGACGTGGTGATGCCTCTGCGATTGGCGGAGGCATAGGTCGAGGTGGTGGATATGGATAATGAACAGCGGGGTATGCTCTGATTTGCGAATACCGCTGGTGTTCGCTCTCGCTGATAGCCTGGTGATGTGAAGATGTTCCGACATGTTCCTCCGGCCGGCTGGGAGGATACCAGTGGCGGTTATAGTCATACACCTGGCTAGGCGGTGCAGGAGCATCGCGACCCTGTATGAACCACCGCTCATGGGCTGATGGCTGGCCGGCCAACGCAGCCACCGGATTGGGGTGGTCCGCACGCCGGCTGACTGATGGGGAGGATGCTCGTGCTGCGACTACTCGCACAGGGTCGACCTCTTGTTCGAGATAGGGCTGGCCAGGGTCACAATCACGTCCTTGGAGCACTGTACGGCCAGCCGGCTGTAAGTATACCTGCTCGAGATCCAAGTTGGGCTCCATGCGATTGTGCCTGGCCGCCACAGGTTGATATTGGCCTAGGTCTTCAGGTGCCGGCTGCGCCTGAAGATACCGCTGGTGAGCTGGGGATGGTGACCTTGTTCGTGGTTTATCTCGCCTACCAAGCGCGTCGCGCGGGCGCACTTGCAAACCGTGGTCTTGCTCGAATGCGACGGCCTCTGCGGAAGGGAGCTCTTCCTCGTCGTCCTCAAGAATATCAGAGATCTTGCGTTTGAATGGGATCGAATGGGGTCTGTTGATGCGCTCCGACGGCGGGCCAGCCGGCCCTGAGTCGCCGTCTTTGCTTTGGCCGATCCGCTCAGAAGCTGACGGCGCCTCGGAGGCAAGGCGAAGGGCCTTGCGCGCAGCATGTCTCGCTTTCGGTCGTTGGGATGGCTGGCTGGTTTCCTCGCCATGTTTGACGCGCTTAGTTTGGGGTGGGTCGTTATCATGCGGCAGATCATCGTCCTCCGGCTCGAGCACTCTGTTCTCTTCATCGCGGTAGGTCCACGGCTGGCCGTCCGACCGCACGATCAGTCGAGGGTTATGCTTCATGGGATCTTGTATGGCTTCTACAAGCACGATGTCAATAGACATACCTGGCGCAGGGAGACTTGTCGTGCAGACCTTTGGACCACAACTCGACCCGCACTGCCTCGGCGGGGTTCTGGGTAGTGAATGCGCGCCAGATCGGCACCAGGTCATCTTCCACGCTATTCTGTAGCTGTGCGGCAAGCTCATGAGGCCACCGGCCCTCTGCAGGCCAGTTGATGATTGTGCATTTGTGTTTCACCGCGAGCTTCAGCCAGCTGGCACGCCATGGGCAGCTGGCCGGCTGGACAGCGTTAGGGTCGGATAACAGCTTCATTTCGTCTACGCAAGCCCGTTTCCAATTGAGTGTATGTATGAGGGGGATAGCTGAGCACGTACGAAGAAGATGTTTGCCCGTTCTTTGGATCTCCTCGCGGGCAACCTTCAGATTCTCTGGGCGCCGTCGATCTTTCACCTCGGGGGGCGGATTGTTGGCCTGGCCATGCGCTTGCTTCCTAAGATACGTATGAGCATTAGCAGGAAAGGGAGGGGAGTGCGGCCAGCTGGCCGGCCATACGCAGTGAAGTACACCCAAGCGATCTTGCAACCGTCAGGCGTTCGCCGATAAGCCTCCTCTGTGTACTGTTGGACTACTCAGTTGTGGGAGAAATGTGCACAATAAGCAGTTGCGTACCCCTTGCATACGCTTGGTTTCATACACATGGTACATATCGGCACCATCCAACGGATGTAGTGACCCGATCTCCACTCGGGCGCCGATATCACAACACCGATCGTACATGGAGTACTGACAAGAAGCATTAGCAGTAAGGTCACTGGGATGTGAACGTCAACATACCATGTGCTTGGTGCATTTCAGTAAGTCTGCCATGAGTTTACGGCGTTCGGCCGGCTGTACGGCCCGACCATCGGGTGCCATGTGCGCCTCATGCCAGGCAGATAGCCGCGCATGGAGCTCAACAGGATCTTGAGCTGCCTGTTCGGTATAGGCCGCACGGCAGGCGGCACTATTGAATGGTTCTACCAAACGGATAAGCTTCGACGGCAAATAGATTGAGCAAATACGTACCGCCATCCGGCAGCTCATCCCTCCATTTTCTCTGGAACATATTCCATGCATTGATAGATCGTGCCCAGCCCACGAAGGCACCAATCTCTTTCCAGACGCGTTGTTGTTGAAGGTTGTAATGTTGGCAGAGAAACTCCACCAAGCCACGCGTGAGTTGACGGCAGAACTTGATGGCCGTCCGGCTGTCCGGGGGGAGATTGCCGCTGGTATGCCCATACGTATCTTTATAATAGGTGGAGCATATTATCTTGGCTCGTTTCTTGAAGGCTTCGATTTCATTGCCGCTGTCCTCCTCGTCATTGAAGCTGGATTCTACGATCTGGTCCCAGAATGGGTTACCAGCCTCGTCCCCCTCGATTAACGCCGCCGCCGATATTGATGGGCTCTTGCTCTGGGTCGAAGACATTGGGGTGTGACTTGGTGTAGACTTCATGTCGGGAGCATGAGAGCTTGACCCACTGGAGGAGGATTCCGGAAGCTGTAGGCCACCAGCGGTGGGAGGCATAGTCTCGGCCACGTCGTTGGCGAGCGGCCACGCCGGCTCCGAGTAGGAGGAGTGATCCACCGGCTGGCCAGCCGGTGGGTTAGACGCCCCACTCCGACTGGTTATGCCGTGAGAGAGCGTCAGAGCAGGAAGGTCTTTGAGGAATGCGGAAAAGCCAAGATCGGGCTGGCTCGCTGGGGACGCGTCGGACAGCAATTTGTCGATGTCTGCCTGTGTCAGAATCTGCGCAGCATCGCCAATGTTGGTACTGATATCGCCAGCAAGGAGAGGCTGGCCGGCCAAGACATTGGAGAGCGTTTGGGACTCGAAGCCGTCAAGAATCAAGTCTGTGGAGAGGTCGTATGATGCCATAGAGGCACCTCGCCAAGCCCCAGGTGTTTCGGCCACGAATCGGCGAGAAGCATCGGGCGAACCTTCGAACGATCTCAGATAGTGGAAAAACTCCTGCAACGCAGCACCGGAGGGAGTGTCGCTGGGCCGGCCGGCCGCCTGGCCAGCTGAGCGAGAAGTCAGCAAGATGTCAAGGCCAGGCGGATTATGCATATGCGCACCAAGGAGGTCGGCGGGTGATTGGCCCACAACTACGCCAGACTGTCGGGGTGTGGAGTCTTTAGAGATCAAGTCAGATCTTCTTGTAGATGGATGGAATCAAGGTACATACGCGCGGGATAGTCTGGTTCACCCTGGCGAGGTGTTGATCCATCCAGCTGGCCGGCCGTCGGCGGGAAGGGCTGCCTTTGCTTCGCTGCCTTGGTGGAAGGCAAGGGTGCGAAGACTTGATTGATCCCCAACTCGGTAAGTGGCATGACAAGTAGAACACGAGATGTCAATTAGAAGTCAATAGAAAGAGCTGCAAGAAGGGGCAAGAAACGGTTGGAATGCACGCGTCTTAGCACGCAAGGCGGGGCGCTTTGAGGTATCGGATGATTACACGTGACCGCATACACATCGCGCGACGCGTCGCATGCGGGGCCGGATGGAAGGCAGGCCGGCAGGCCGGCCAGCCGAAAATGCGCTTACACCATTGATTGTGGACTACCTAGTTGATCCTACATGAGCACCCGATGTACATATCTTCCAGTGTCCTACACAGCGCTGATTGAACAACAACAACACACAGCTGCTCGACTCGGCAGCAACACATGACATCAGCAGCAGCAACTACGTCCCCGCCTGAGCAGGCGGAACAGCGGCGGGAATGGGTGAATTCGATTTTTTTTCCGTGATGGTGCTTTCTTGGTGCGATTGAGGCAGATGACAGCCGGCCAGCCGAGGGGTGGAACAATAGAGCTAGCAAGGGTTAGGGGAGTTGGTCGTGCGGCTGGCCAGCCGTGAGCGTCGTGAGAGAGATCGAGAGAAGGAATCATGAGGAGGATCTCGACGCCCGCCGATGGTGATAGCAAATTCAGCAAGGGTTAGGGGAGCGGTCGTTCGGCGGGCGAAGGTCCAGCCTATCAGAGCAGAGATGCGCATGCGCGCGAGTATAGAAGTACGATGCTGACGAAAAGGAGAGTGAATCTTGTGGAAGGCCGGCCGTCCGGGTCGTTGTTGTGGCCGAGATATTGCGGCATCCACCATCCGAGAGAAGAGAGAAGTATGTATCAGAGAGAGACAGAGAGTTGGTTGAAAATGAAAGGGAGGATAGCCGAGCCGAACATGATGTGAGTTGTCAGAATTGGGAAGGGAAGTCCGGCCGGCCAGCTGTCCGTCGTAGAGAGCTCATTCGCGAGGGGGGGCGCGATGATTGCGCTGCGCCCACTCTTCGTACTCCCGGCGAGACTCCTCTTCCCTGAGACGATTGCCCTCGTCGTCGATCTCTCTGTTGAGAGCGCCTTCAACTGCAGCGCGAGTCGATTCGGGGAGGACATTGGGATCTGCGAGAATACTGGCGGCCAGGTGCAGCATAGTAAGCCGCGTTTGCGGACCCGGCAGGGAGGCGAGCGCAGCAAGGTCGCGACGCACGTACTCGGGATCCGGAGCCTAGAGAGCGATCAGCCGGCTGGCCGGAGAACCAAAGAAGAGGGAGCGTACCACGCCGATCGGCCAGGTATGCGACCCATGCCACGATCTGGGGCCCCGCGGGGTGACGGGCGGGTCGCCGCCGGCGGACTCCTGAAGGGATGATCAATACGACGGCCAGCTAGCCAGCCAAGCAAACAAGGCACATACCACACGCTGCCGCTGTGGGGGGGGGGCATCATCAGGCTGCCCTTCGGCAGGACGCTTTTCAACAGCTTTGTTTTTACCCTTGTCGATCGTCTTGCGGGTGCCTGCTTCAGACATGTTCGGCGGGGGTTCATCGGTGGACTCTGCAGGACGCAGGGCCGGCTGGCCAGCCGGTCGAGCGTGATCTTGAGATGTATTCTCAGCTCCAGGAGAACCCATGATCTCCGCGAGTTGGTTCCGGAAGGCGGCGGTGTTACTGCGCCGCAGCGCATATACTTGAGCACGAGGAGCGCGAGGAGCAATGACAGGCGTGGGAGAAGCAGGTTCAACATGACTAGGCACGCCAACGGAGGGCACTGGCAAGGGGGATTCGCCGGGGGCGTAGTGCTCAGGTCCGACGTTGGGATCGATCGGTTGGCTGGTGGGCTGGCTGGCCGGCTGGCTGGCAAGCCGAGCGGCATGCTCAGCGCGCAAGCGCTCACCTTCCAGCCGGGCCTGCCTGTAAGTTTCCTGCAGCTCGTTGTACCGCCTCTGGTTCTCCCTGTTCCTCATATCACGGATATAAGCGATGCGAGGGTCGACGCGCTCAGGCGGGCGAACGATTAGGTTGGCGGGGGGGTAACGATCGGGCTCCATGCCAGGCGGGAAAACAACGGTGGTGAGCTTGATCTTGCCATCAGCACGGAGAGGGCCTTCATAGCCTAGGGATAATGGTGTATGTGGTAAGTATATGCCGCAGCCGGCAGGCTAGCCGTACGCACTGAACATCCTGCAATCCTCCGGATGCCTGTTGAATTGACACTCTAAGAAAGAAGTCAGTCAACAGCCGGCCGGCTGGCTGTCAAGTAAGAAACGCACTGAAGAACTTGGCGCCCGGATTCTTCTGGGTTGAGATGAACCAGTGTGCCTTGCAACAGTGCAGGCAGGGAATCCACGGGTCATCCGGATCGGGCTCGTTCCAATCGAAGTGCAACTCCCCAGACCAGAAATGCCGCGTGCCCCATTCTTCGGGAGGAGTGTAGCGCAGTCCTTCGGGCCACCAGTCCAAGGTCCATGGGCCGGCTGGCCGGGCGCGGGTGAGCTGATCCCATTCCTCGAAGCTGACCATGCGAACAGAACTCCCATCGCCCACGGCCGTGTTGCTGTCGTTCTGATGCCCTTGTTGAGGAGGCACGGACATGGGAGGCGCCGGCTGGCCAGCCGGAGGATGAGAGGCAGCAGGGCGAGGTCTAACTGTGGTCTCGGTCTCGGTCGTCGAGGCCGCGTCACCCTGCATAGTGAACCGCCACTGACGACTTGATGGGCCATGGGGCATATTGCGAGGGGGAGGTGGCATGACGGAAGGCTGGCCGGCCGAGCGGGAAGGAGGCTCACTCGGGACCTCAGTTACGGAGTCCGTCGCGTTGACCGTCGACGCGTCCTCGTACAGCCCATAATCCCACCGGACGCCTTGCTGCGGTGGACGATTGGGCGGGTTGGCGGCTGGCGGAGTTGTGTGTGCGGTGGGCAGAGGCGGAGGAGGCAGCGAAGGAGTCTCGCGAGGCGAGACACGGGGCATAGGAGTGTCCGCGCGGCTTGGCCTCGAAGGTGCGGCATGGCTGGCTGGCCGTTCGCCGTCACTGCCTCGAGTGCTGATCGACTGTGTGCGGGTGCGTATATGCGCAGGGAGGCGAGGCGACTGTCCGACCGCAGAGTTGGTGGTCGAGGGCGGACGAGACGGGCGGGGACGAAGCTGATAGGTATATGCAGGGACCGGGTAGAGGATGGGTGCATCGTCCTGAGAAGAGGGAGGAAGCCAAGACGGTAGCAAACGATGGGGAGCAGGAGGAGACGGAGCCTCGGGCTCCTCGTTGGCGTGATCAGCCGGCCGGCCGTCCCCTGATTCGTCCGTATTGGCTTGAGAGCCGGAGCGCGTTCGTAGATTGAGCGTCAGAGGCGTGGGCTTGAAAGGAATCTTGGGCGCCATCGTCGACGACCGAGACGCGGTTGGCCGGCTGGCCGAACGGTCGGAGAGGATATGAGGACGAGGAAGGAGAGACGGGAGGAATAGAGTGTAGTTGATATAGGGGCTGAGGCGCCCGGGTGGATGTATGCTAGTATTAGTACAGAGAACCTGAGGGGAAGAAGGAGAGATGGGAACGCGAGGGGAATAGAGAGCCCATCTAATAAGGGAACGCGCATCAGGACACCAATTGCTTCCGGCTGGCCGTCCGCCCGCAGAAGCAACGCGGTTGGGTTCGAATGGGTAACTCTCATTAGAACTTACTGACAGCGAGAATGTCGGAATCACGGGATGCCAAAGCATCTGCGGGCCAAGGTGGAGATCGTACTTCCGGGCTGGCAACGGATCTAAGCCAAGAAGCAGATCAGAGGGAGGACGCAGGTCCCGGCGGAGATAAGGGCGAATATCAGGAAGAGATGGCGATGGCCGTCGAGGTCTTCGCAACAAGACTGCAGGTACGTCGGACGAGCGCACTTGGTGGCCAGCCGGCTGGCTGACACCGCGAGCAGCAAGCAATGTTGGCGGATCTGGAGGAGGACAAGCGAAACGTAGGAGGGCAGGGCAGGAGCAAGCCTGCGCCTCGACGTCCAAGGCGCATGGAGAAGCTCTTACAAGGCTTGTTCGAGTACATCGACGTGCGCTATTGTTTCTTGATCACTTGGCGGGCCGTTGATTGATCTGATGCCAGGCACTGGCAAGGGATGAGGCGAAAGACTCCCAGGAGGAGGAAGAGTTGGACGAGAAGGGGAAAGGCAAGGAGGAGGACGACGTGGACAAGGAGAAGGTTTAGGTGGTTTTCACGGCTGGCCGACCAGCCGTGAACAGCGTTGTCCTGCGGGAAAGGAAATGATTATGACATTGTAGTTGTATTTACATGCCACATGAAACTATGTACACTGGATTCCAATGCGGCTGGCTGGCCGAAGCAATCGCGTGGGCAAACCCTCCAAGCAAACGGTCATGCGAACATAGAAGACAAGTGCTGGCTTGATTGTCGCTCCTATCCAAGAGGGTTAGCAGTGGGCTGAATGGGTAATGTAGTCTTATTTACCCAGACGTTGTGCAGCGTGATGCTTAGAGTGTACAATTGCTCGAGGGAGCAAGGAGGGGTCGGATAGAGATGCCATCGCCACCAGAGGCGAAGGGCTGAACGTACGGCAGGCTTGCCGGCTGTTAGAAGGAAGTTCACGAAGGCGGCCGCACGAAGGCCCTTGGAAGAATAGTCTGCAATTCAATGAGCACAAGGTGAGTTGAAACTAAAGAAGGGACGCACGCGTTCGCTCGGTGATATCGCATCTCAAACGGTAGAGGTCCCATAGGAGTGGCGGAGGTTCGTGCCAATGGCGATCGTTTGCAATATCGGAATAGATGAACAGGGTGGGTCTTGAGAATCGCACGGATATCCATGCAACCACGGCATCGGTAACGGAGTTGATATCGGACGGCTGGCCAGCCAACCTTCCACGGGAGAATTCACCAGAGGCAACGAAGTTCAAAATGACCGTATAGAGAGCTTGCGCAACGAGAATACTGTCTTCGATTGACTGAGGAAAAGGTTGTCGGGCAAGAGGATATAGAGAGCAATAGGCTGCCGAGAACAGGAGCAACGCGAATGGACGAAGCTTAGCCGCAAGCTCGGGAGGGCCGATGGTGCTGCGGTGGAGGCCAGCAGACTCAGTAGATGACGATGAGGACATGTTGAACGCCGCCTACTGAGCAAACAGGGGGGGTGTTTGTACTTATGTGACAGGCCGGCCAGCCGGACATGAAGAGGGGAAGCAGACATATTCTGTGCATGAAGTGGTGAGGGACCAGACAAGCGCCCAGATGTGGTGCACACACGGCCAGATCTGTTTTTGGTAATGGGTCCGCCGGCGACCGCATCCCGGCCAGATCTGGTTGGGGAAGACCCCTAACAGGCGCGTTACGCGTCTGCAAACTAAAACCCCTAATAGGTACCGGGTCTGAGCTGCCTAGGGTGTAGTTGCCGCCCTCCAGGCAGGCGACTCGTCATCCGCTGCTTGACCCCCACTGTCTCCAGATTCAATATCGAACAGTCATGTCTGGTCTGGACATACACAAAGCTGCATTAGAGGGTAAGATCCATACATGTAAACCCGTTCAGACAGCTCACAGGTTGTCCAGGGCAGAAGTCTTTGGTCGCGTCACTCCTCTCCTCAAATCCGTCCCTCCTGAACAGCAAAGACGTGGTATACAATCTTCCGGGACGCGTGGCTCCACGATGATCATGGTCTACAGGATGGCCGTACGCCTTTGCACTGGGCTTCGACGAAGCACAAGGATGTCGTCGAGCAGCTGCTCTCACACAACCCTCCGGCCGATGTCAATGTCAAGGACACGCAAGGCTGGACGCCGCTGATGATCGCAGGTGCGTCCAAGATTGCTCTGTCTAATATTCTTACTCACATTATGCAGCCTCTGCTGGTCAGGACGATAT
This sequence comes from Calocera cornea HHB12733, assembly GCA_001632435.1. Classification (NCBI taxonomy): domain Eukaryota; kingdom Fungi; phylum Basidiomycota; class Dacrymycetes; order Dacrymycetales; family Dacrymycetaceae; genus Calocera; species Calocera cornea. The sequence goes on from KV423955.1 coordinate 30,868, forward strand.
TGTTGAGTTGTTGATCGGCGCAGGTGCCGACGTCAAAGCGGTGAACGAGAAGGGTATAACCGCGCTGTAAGCCCCGCGCAGCTGTCTAGTGTGCGACATCCTAACCGCGGTTTCCCCAGTCATTATGCCGCATCTAAAGGAAGATACGAAGTAGGTGCACTCGTTGTTTGTGACGCGGATAACTAAATTAATGGGGCCAGATTGGAAAGCTGCTCGTCGCTGCGGGTGCCGATGTAAGTATTCCCTTCCTTTCGAACAAAATACCATTCTGATGTGAGGCAGATCAATGCCAAGGACAGAGCATCGCAACTGCCACTGTGAGCACACCTATCTGCGCTGTTCCTGCGGCGTTGATCAATGTTATATAGGCACCGAGCTGCGACAACTGGATCTATTGCGTTTATCAACTTGCTGCTTCGACCGCCTCCAGGCTCCCCCAAGCCCAGGCTAAACACCGCCGATCGAATAGGCAAGTGCTCTTGCGAGCTGAAGTGAAGTGGGACTGATCATGTCCAGGGAACACACCTCTTCATTTGGCAATGGAATCGGCACATGCGGAAGCAGCTGTCACTCTCATTGAGGCTGGTGCCGATCGAAGTCGAGTATGTTACAACGTCATATGCATGGCCTGTCTTCTGATATGTACGCAGACCAACCTGGACGGAGAGAGTCCAGAGGAGCTTGAAGGCGTGGGCGGTCAGGAACAGAAGCGGGCTCGAGAATATGTGGTCTCGCGAGTGGGGCCGGCGGATGACTAGTGGCACGAATAGTAATGAACACTCATAACGTACAATTTGGACCTCCGTTGTCTCGTAGATCCATCACGCCATTACCACGTCCTCACCGTCCAGTTTGACTTCAACGGCAGGCTTCGCCTTCGTCTTTTCCAACTTCTCCTTCTCCAGTTCGCGACTGCGAGCAGCATACCGATTCGGATGCGATACTGTTTCCGTTGCACCGTTGGCAGTGCCCAAGCCCTCGCCTTTCTTCACACCGTACTTCGCATGGGTGAGCTCGAACACGCGCGTGCAGGCGATATGGTAATGCTGCCCCTTCACAGCAGCCATAATCTCTGTCTGTTCGGCAGCCGGGATGCCAAACGTGGCCGACAATGTGAGCTGAAGATTGTCCGGGCTGAAATGTCTGAAAGGACAGCCGTGCGATTCGGTTGGGCCGGGTTGATTCGACGTCAGGATAGTTTGGCAACTAGTCCCACTGTCAGAACAAGCTCTGATGGAGAGCGCGGTGCTTACCTCTTTGCGGGATAGTTTGCCCGTTTCCCCTCCAGGCCATAAGAGTGTCGAATATTGTACTTGTACTCCTTGTTGAACTTGTCATCGGTCATGGTCCCGCCATACGCCTTTCGCCAGAAGACGACAGCTTCCTCGACTGATACTCCAAGCGCCTGCCCAGGAATCAGCTCAAGGAGCTCAAGACAAGCAGAATGGGCAAACCTTCAGGAACAAGGTATATTGCAGACGCCCGAAGTGCTTCAGATGGCGGTCCTTACGCAGACGGTCGTGCAGGTTGCGCATACAGAGAGGGAAATGCTTCAGGGCGAGATCATCGATCATATCCGCTGTTATTGTCTCGCCAAAGTCGTCTTCCGGTCCGACATATTCAGATGGCACACCGGCCAAGAAGCCGCGCGAGAGATGTTCGAGCACCGGCATCAGACGATCATCTTCATCCAATCGCGGCAAAGCTTTAGCGGTCATCTGAACGAGTGTGAGAAGCGCGTCAATGCCCTGCAATTGTTGACGTACCTCCAACGTATGTTCCAGTCGTGTTTGGAATTCCTGGAACACCAGCGTGCTCTGCTCTCGGGATGGCACGTATGCCCAGCCATTCCACAAGAATACCCGCCGCCTCTCAACAAGTTCGGGTACTTGGGTCCAGGGCGTCTGCACCTGTCGTCAGACAAATGGATCACTCCGATACGAATAGACATCTCTACCTTGTAGAAGGTGTCCGTGAGATAATCTTGCCGTTTCAGATAGTCAGCCTGCGCTTGTAGGCCCGCCTTGATATGTGCGTCCTTCATCTCCTCGTCGTCGACCTGGACTGTCCTCAGCGAATGACCAACCAGGCCGCTCTGCGCTCACCTTTTCCCAGTTCAACTTGATCGAGTCGAGAAACTCTTGCCGTTCTCGAGTATCATCATCAGCGTAGCGGATCTTGAACAGCGTCGTCTCGGCTTTCACCAATCGTCTCCTGAGCTCCTCTCTGGCAGTGAGGTCAGATACGCGAAAGGGTACACGAGGAGCGCTTGGCGCACGATCGACAGAATGCGAGTCTCAAGACAAAGTGGCTTATGTGGTCCTTCCTTCTCTCGGCGAAGCGGTCTATGCCAGACGCAGTGTTGGCACTCAGAGGAAGGTACTTCTTGCACTGGGCGAGAGTAACGAGGCGCAGCTCTTCGGGCGTACGGTTGCGAATCAGCGACGACTCGATTTCGGCCAGCACTAATGGGACAATACATCAGCATCAGCAGAGCCATTTATGCAGAGACTGACCTCGTAACCGATCAATCGCGAACGTCTCAAAGTCTTCGACAGTCACATCATCCTGCGGTGGCGTATCGTAGCTAGGAAGGCCCACGTCAGGCGCGATTGACACGGAAGGCAAAATGTATACAAGTTGAGACGATGTGGGTAGGGCCCAAGGTCGCTTTTGAAGTCGAGAGATGCTCCAATTGACTTGCGTATACTCGGCCTTGATCGCGAGGTCTGCATGGTGTGTAACGCGAGGGATTGGGGGAGGTGCAAAGGCGCATTGACACACGCGCGACGCGACGCGTCGAGCTGGTGGCTATGAGCCCACATTGCCAGCATGGCCGAGGCCATCAAAGCGCTGTCCGCCTCCCATGTCCGGCGCTCATACACTCCCAAATCAACTACCGCCAATCCACTCATTCCTTACGACTAGGCCGCAGACTACCCTATCGCGATTGTATGCACGGCCGAGTGCATGTCTGGCCGTTTTCAGGTGAGCCTGCTATCCCTACTATCGACGCCTCGAACTTATGCCCGTCCAAGGCTGTTGGACGATGTCGCACGACAGATCGTTATGAGCCTGCTGTGGCTTGACAGTAAGACGGGTGTGGATCTTACTTCCTGGGTAGCTCCCAATGAAACCGCTAGAAAGTGCGTAAAGTATGATGCTACATATCGCCGTCTCATCAAGTCGTTTAGACACTACACCGCTGCCGTCCAGGGCCTCGTACGATTACATATTGCCAAGGATGGCAATGGGCGGATATTGGTCTTGCCGGCATTTCAGGCAGGACTCCGCCGGGCGCTCACGGGCGGGTGAGCGCCTTCATGATACCGCCATGTCTTGACTGCTAATCTTCGTGTTAGAGGAGACCATCGTAGCTTCGGCGTCCCGTTCCCAATCGCGCGTGGGAAGGACGCAATGACCACCGAGCAGCTCGATGATTATGCCCTTGAGAGATGGGAGGTGAGTTCTGCGTCGATCTGCAATGCATCCTGTTTTGAGCGGCACTCAGAGCATCTTGCACTTCATGGTCACATCGGGGTCCGCAGTCGGTCGCGTAGCACCGCCGTCCAATGCTGTGATATTCCTGCTTAGGCGGAGCGGACTGATGGTACCCATGTATGCGCATCTCTTCACCTCGTGAAATTCGACTAATCAAAGAACAGAGGTGTCGAAAAGAGCCCTGAATCTCGTATCACGAGCCAAGGATTTCAGTTCCTGCTCGAAGACTCGCATACACAGCTATGGGACCTGTTGTTGCAATACTTGGCCATGAGTGAGGTGAGTAGTCTAGTGCATCGTTGGCCTGGTCCGACGGTTTCTGATGGTGCATAGAACGAGGGACGTGATCTTGTCGAAGTCATTGGCTTTCTCTTCATGCTCGGGAGCATGCGGCTCGGCCAGGAGTACTCGACCGAGAATCTGTCAGACACGCAGAATGTAATGCTACAGGACTTCCTGGACTACGGGCTCATATATCGACGATATCCCGACGATGGCACCCGCTTCTATCCCACACGTCTTGCGACGACTCTCACGTCCACGTCAAGCCTTTCGTTCACAAGCAGCAAGCACGAGAAAGCAGCATCCGAAGGCTTCATTATCCTTGAAACCAACTATCGGCTGTACGCCTACACAGGTATGCTCCCTCATATTTTGTGCCAAATTGGTGCTAACAAGACTTTGAGAAAATCCGCTGCAGGTTGCGGTTCTGAACCTGTTCGTCACGCTGCATAGTCGATTCGAGAACCTCGTCGTTGGCCGCGTTACACGTGAAAGCATCAAGGGGGCCTTGGCGAATGGTATTACTGCAGATCAAGTGCGTATAGCCAGCTGCCGTGTAAGGGCGAATCTGACGGCGCACGCAGATCATCAGCTATCTCACTGTACATGCGCATCCGATGATGCACAAGAACGTAGGTCCAGACAGCATTATACGGTACAAGCATGCCAACACATATTCAGAGCCCAGTTCTTCCTGTTACCGTGCAAGATCAAATCCGCCTATGGGAATTGGAGAACAACAGGTTGAAGTCTGACAATGGCTACCTATACGAAGACTTCAACTCCCAGGGCGACTTCGACTTGGTACTGAGCTATGCTAAACAGCTGGACGTAGTACTATGGGAGAACCGAGAGAAGAGGAAGATGTTTGTTCGCGAGGATGGCCACGAGAACGTTCGTGAATTCATAAGGCGGAGGGCCGAAGCGTAGCAATGTATCATGTCTACTGCACCTTCTTCTCCGTAAACGACTGTCTCCCTAGGCCAAATAACCATGTCACTCGCATCAAGCTGAGGGATGCGCTAAGCCAGACGCCCAGGAACGGTGCCATCAGATAGGGCGCTTGACCGGTGAAGACCTTGAGTGGGTTCAGGTAGTTGACCATACCGGCCTGGACATAGGGTACCAAGGATGCTGAAGCAAACAGCGAATCGCCGATCATCAGGGAGATTTGCATGGCACTCAAAATGCGGAATTGGGATCGGCCGGTCGGATCGTCCAGTCGAAGCGCGGTGTGCATGACCAAGGTTGACGATAGGCCGACGACCACCAGCAACGCGGCGTATTGGTATAATGCGACTCGGTTGGCGAGAGTCAAGAAGTTTGGAGAAAAGTTCGCCGGTGCATGCCCTGCCTGGAATGCTGTCGGATTCTGTACGACGGGAATGGCCCCGAGAATCGAGAATACAATGGGCTAGAACGGGTTGTGAGGGCATGCTCGGATGATCGCTATCTGAGGAATCAAACCTCGAGATACACGAGCAAGATCGTTTGCGGCAGGGACATCACTCTGGGTGCCATTTTGTGAGATGATGAAAGCGGTAAGAGAGGGCAAATGGGGGCTTTCAAGCGCGTTGAACTAGCTTTGATAGGAAGATAAGTTATACGTTTTCATTAGCATGCACAGCCTCGCTGCTTCCTTCGGTATCTACGACGACGGGTTCCTCTGCAAGGAACACAAGAAGCGCTACGCCTGATAAACAAGTCAGCATGCGGTTCAGCGTCATAGCGTGATAGATAAAGTATCAGGAAACAAAAATTGTCTCATGCGTCCCTCTCCAGGGCACGAAGGCGAATTCGGCCCCTATGCGGAGTGAACGCTCGAACGCAAATTACAAGTAGAACATCATATGAGAGATGAGTCAGAGAATCGAGCTTACTGTGCAAGGACCGGTGACCACAGGAGAGCGACTGTCATCGCCAAAGGTGAAAAAGGTCTGCTCGGAATTGGGTCAAGGAGGAAAGAGCAACAGGAAGAAAAGGGTCCGTGCACCCTTCTCAAGAAAAACCCTGATTGGCGGGAGCAAAGTGTTCGAGAGCGCCTGGCTATCACCGTGCACGGTACCCCGTATGTTACCCGCACATCACCGGCGATTGGTGTAGATCTCAACATGAGCTTGCTTCGCTTTACCCCAAAGATCTACAGATTCAAAGGCTGTCTCAATGTACCAAAATCACCCTGTCGCCGTGGATATGCTCTGGCTTCAGTCTCACAGCCGGTCTTGCGCAGCAGTGCAGGCGTCCAGGCTGACGATAATGCACTTCGTCAAGTTTTCGATGAGCCGATGCACCCGCAGCTTAATCCGGGTCTAAAGCCTACTGGACTCTTTGGATATCCCGAAATGTCATCCCCTGGGTCGATCATAGCTCTCGGGGAGCGGACACTCTCTCGAGCCAAGGTTTTGGTCACCCGTGCAAAGCAGGCTCGACAGTCGCGCTCGGAGCTGAGACTGCTCGTCAAGACACTGGACCGATTGAGCGACATGTTGTGCATGGTCATTGACATGTGTGAGCTTGTACGGCATGCTCATCCAGACCCTCAAATTTCTGGTGCTGCAAACTCGGTTTACGAATACCTCTGTTCTTACATGAACACTTTGAACACCGACATCGAGCTGCACGATGTGAGATCGGTATCCGCTTCGACTTGCCACAATACTAATGACTCCATAGACTCTCGCGGTATTCTTGACAGATTCTGAGATGCTTGCAAGCACTACATATGAGGAGCAGCAGGTCGCTCGCATCTTCCTGTACGACTTTGAAAAGTCGGGCATCCATCTGCCCGATGCGGATCGACAGCGATGTGTTCAGCTCTCGGATGAGATCCTCGTCCTTGGATCCAGATTTCTTCAGCAGGCGAGCAGCACGAGACCTTCCTATGAGATGCCGATCGAGCTTCTGGATGGCATGGCTTCATCGTATCGCCAAGAAGTAATCTCGACATCCAGTTCACGATGGCATAGCAAGAACCTACGGATCACACCGCATAGCCGTGCTCATTACCTTGTCTCTCGGTTCGCGCCCAATGAGGAAGCTAGGAAACGAGCCTTTGTCGGGGCGAACACAAGCAGCGAGGGCCAGATTAGCAATCTGGAGAATCTCCTGGGTGCAAGGACCAAGCTCGCAAAACTCATCGGCTACGACAGCTATGCACAGATGGCGCTGGGAAATACTATGGCTAAGCAACCGGGTTCGTCGTAAACTGGTCCTGTACATTCGGGAGACTGACTTCGCCTTAGACCACGTCTTGCAGTTCTTGAGGACCCTCAGCGAACACCATAGACCGGCAGCCGCGGCAAATGCGCATGCCATTGCTCTTGCGAAGCAAATTCAACTCGATCTTCCTTCCCCGCCAGCATTGCTACCTTGGGATCGAGACTTCTACTCGCCTTTAGTTCCCACCACGCACTCCCACATGTCGCTCTCGTCCTTCTTCTCCCTGGGAATTGTTCTGCAAGGACTGTCGCGACTTTTCACGAGGCTCTACGGGATTTTACTTCGACCCGCCTCGATGGCACAGGGGGAGTCATGGCACCAAGATGTCCGGAAGTTAGAAGTCGTCGACGAAACAGAGGGTCTTATCGGTTACATCTATCTGGATCCCTGGACAAGAGACGGCAAATCGTCCGGCGCAGCGCATTACACCGTTCGATGCTCGCGTCGAGTGGATGACGATGATATCGCTGGGGATGCAGTGGCAGCGAAGGACGAAGACATCGATCTGGCGCTGCCGTTGCAAGTACCAAGCGTTCGCACAAGTGGCAAAATTGGCAAATATCAGCTGCCAATCATCGTCTTGATGTGTGACGTCGGCCCATCGCACTCTCTACCAAGTCTCCTCACTTGGCCCGAAGTCGAGACTGTGTTCCATGAGATGGGTCATGCTATTCACTGTGAGTGTTATCGATTCCAATTCGCTGCGAAACTGATCGTACCTATTATCAAGCGATGATCGGCCGGACGGATTATCACAATGTGGCGGGAACACGCTGCGCAACCGATTTCGTTGAGCTTCCCTCGATCCTGATGGAGCACCTGGTCGCATCTCCAGCTTGCGTTGGTCTCTTTGCTCGACATCACAAGACAGACCTCGCATTGCCGTACGAGGAGCTTCGCAAGCACATGGCAGCGAATGATCAGTTCGCAGCGTTGAATAGCCAACATCAAATTATGCTTGCGGCACTCGACCAGGTCCTTCACAGCGCCGTTCACGAAGACAGCACAACGGAATGGGCACGCCTGCACGAGACGATGGGTGTCCTTCCTTATGCGCCTGGGACGTCGTGGCAAACCCAATTCGGACATCTGTTCAGCTACGGTGCCACTTACTATTCGTATCTGTTTGACCGAGCCATAGCATCACGCGTTTTCGACGTTGTATTCAGCGGGAATGAAGGCGACCTGAACAGAGAGATGGGTGAACGCTTCAAGGAGAGAGTGCTCAAGTGGGGTGGAGGAAAGGAACCGTGGGAACTTGTTGGCGATGTGCTGGAGGATGAAGTCATCGCGGAGGGGGGCAAGGCCGCTATGACTGAGGTCGGAAAGTGGGGCATTGGAGATGAAACGCAAAGTTGAGCCAGGTTTGGCATCGTTCAGATAATAGTCGATACCCGCACGCATTGTACTACACCCGCATTCCTATGTATGAGTCACTGCCTATTGTACATTGGAGCATATGCGGATGAGACAACTAGGCGCGCTCCACGCGCGTGTCCCCTCCCAACTTCTCGACATCCCCCATCCCAATCGTCTTTGAGCCTTCGGCGCGCTTCTGCTTCAGCTCTACCTGCATTGCCTTCGCACGGCGGACAACTGGAAGGGTGATGCGATCGAGGCCGAGAGAATACCCAGTGACATCTCTTGGCGCCACGACAACTTGCTCGTCGGAGCCTTGCTCTGTCATAGGAGGCTTTTCCACGGGTTGCTTTCCAACGACGAAGAGAGAATCAACACTTTCCAGCGTGAGGTTAGCAGTCTCTGGATAGCAGAAGAACACGATGAATGCGTTCGCCAAGTTCAGCACCGCCCATACGAGATAGCTTCGGCTAAGAGGCGAGTCAGTCCAGTCCAACGTTCGATCACATCCAGACGTACTATCCAATGTTGGCCAGCATTACCTGAAACAATCTTAGCTTGTGGAGGAATGCAGCGGGATGCAAACTGACTCACCGGAGTGACCTCTACGACGAGGAAGTTACCCGCGAAGTCGGCGGCAGCTGTTCCAGATTAGTAAGAGTTTCCCGTCGAGGGCTTCTGCAGACGTACTGGCTAAGGATGCACCCTTAGACCTTGTCTTCAACGGCATGATCTCAGGTGGATACACCCAAACGGTCGCCATCCAGCCTACAGCCCGGTCAGTGGATGTCACTTTACGGACCGACTGCGACGTACCCCATGTGAAACACCCTTCGAACAGGAAGATAAGAACAACGGCTGCAACACCGGCAGCAGTGCCCCCAACAGCGACGCATATCGCTTCTCCGACAAGGATGAGACACATTCCAATGGCATTTATAATGAGCAGGGGTCGACTGGTGGCGATGTCAGCGGCGATGTCAGGGCTGGTCTCATCTGGACATACCGTCCCACACGATCAATGGTATACCACTGCACACGGTCAGCTCGGGTAAGGTTGAGAAAGTGGACCGGCGTACAGTAAGGAATGAGGCAGAAACATACCACACTTGCAGGATGCAGCCGAGTAGCAATGCAAGAGAATGACCCATGCCCAACGAGGTTTGGAATAGGGTAGGCGCATAGTATCTGATGTGGATCAGATATGGTCAATGCAGGATATTGTGGGGCATACGTTACGATGTTGATTCCAGTCATTTGCTGCATGAATTGAATGCCCATTGCAAGGGCCACGCGCACGTTCCCCTTCACGCCTCCATCCCTGAACACATCGAGCCAACCGCCTTCTTCGGCCTCCTCCACAGCAATGGCAGATTGAATCTCTTCTGCCTCAGTTTTGACCACAGGGTGATCTTTGCCTTCTCCGCGAAGCGCAGCAAGGACCGCGAGACCTTCTCCAGATTTCGGGCGATGCCGCATCAGCCAGCGAGGTGTGTCGGGCAAGAAGACCGTGACGAGGCCGGTGTAAATGGCGAATATGATTTGGAATGCAAGCGGGAACCGCCATTGAACAGTTGAAGCTGTGAATGATAGTCCATAGTTGAGCCAATAGGCCACCATCAAACTCGGAAACATGTAAGCATGCAATCCTTTCTAAACGGACCAAGGTCATACCCGAAGAGCATAGTCGTGAGTTGACAGCACGTAAGCCAGCCTCGATGCGTGGGAACGGAGATCTCGGCTTGATAGACTGCACAAATAGAGCAGATGAAGCCCACACCGAGACCCTAGTAGGGAGTTAGACACGATATGAAGGAGAGGTCTGGGTGTGGACGCACTGTCACCACACGACCGACCAGCATCTGAGCGAGGGAGTAGGTTGCACATTGAAGAATGGCGCCGATGATAGTGACAATGCTGCCATACATGAGGACACCTCTCCGACCGATCCGCTCTCCAAAAACAGCGCAAGCCAAGCCTCCAAAGATAGCACCAACATCATATAGTGATGAGATGGCTCCGGTCAAGGAAGGGTTCGGGTTGCCCATCAGATCCAAGAAATTCTGAGACACGATTACACCGGACATAACGCCTGGAAACTGTCAGGCAACTCAAGTGTATCACAGTCCTCCGGCGTACCTTGATCATATCCAAATAGCAAGAACCCAGACGAGCATACTGAGGTGATGGCCGCCACAAGTGCCTTGCCTCGCAAAGGCGACTCTTCGGTCCATAAAAGACCCATTGTTACGAATTGAAGTTATGGATACAAAAGATGCAGGGCAAGTTCAGAACAGGCGTGTTGTTTAACGATGCGGGGGGTTGACCAGTATGCATTGTGCTGGCGGATTGCTTTATAAATGAAATCGTGCTCGGATGGAATGGGATGATGATCGTGTGGAGACGGGCGCTTCCCCAAACATGGAGAAGCACCAACATTTTGATCCCGTGCTTCTTGACGTCACGTCCGAGCCGCTACTTTTCTCCGACGCATGTTTGCCGATCCGGTCCGGTCTTCCTCTCCGCTTGACCGTCACACTTGTCAGCAGTCAGTATATACGACTGTATATGTGAACCGCATGACTTCATAGTTTCGTTGTGACCGCTGAGCCGACCTCAGCCGATCGCGGTAGGACCGGCCCGAGAATCCGTGTTCCGAGGCGATTATCCAGGGGCGGAGAAGCGCTACAGTTACGGCTCCCCTTGAATATCGCCGACAGAAGCCGTGTTTAAACAGTGCAGCTGCGGAGAAAGCGGAGTGCGGCTTCGGTTCCATGCTGATCGATCAGCCAGAGAACCGCAATTTCTGGGTCGATTTCCGATAGTTAACTTGTTCTCGGCCGATCGTTTAGACAGACAGTCCAGTCAACAAATTCCAATACACGTGCATCCGTGTCCGCCATGGTGTCACCAAGCTTGACCAAGCGACTTGCCCCGGCAGATCGTACCATACCAGTGAGAGTTGGTTAGCAAGCAGCCATAATTGGAGGCAGGGGTAGCGTTGACGCAAGGTCGAGCAGCCCAGGACACGTGCATGCACGCTCGCATAGAAGAAGGGGTTTATACTTCAACAAGACGCGCAGGCCGCGGTCCGCAGTGCTTCCCAGTAAAGCCAGAAGCCGAATGAGGTCTGCCGGTGTGCCAGCAAAGCGCTTTCGCAGCGTGAAAAACGCCCCGTCGCCGCCCGCCGGAAGCGTGTTGACTGCTGGAGGCCGTCCCCCAAGCTGCTGCTCGTCGCCGACAGCGCGCACACGGCGATCGCACGTCGCTGTCTCGGGGACTCAATCCGGGCACCTTTGTTTGAGGAAAGACGGCTTCGCTTCGCAGGACAAGTGGAGCATCATCCAGGGACACACCCCTAGTCATCGTGGCGAACGCGTGTGCCGCGCCCTTATCGCCTAATATCCGGGGGCGTCTACGATACTCCGCATTCCTCGGGACGGGGGTCGGGCACAGCATGTCTTCATCGCAGCTCAGCCAAGCTGTTAATTATTCGCGCCCATCAATCCAGCATCGACCATGTCCTAGCGGCTCCTCGGGCGCCACTGCGCTTGCGTGCGCCTAGCGGTTAGGCACAGCTATGATCCAGTTAGCGTTGGAAGCCCTGGGAGGGTATGACGCCAAGGCTCGTGTTAAGGACGGAGCCTCGAACTGCGGCCGGGAGATTAGACTAGCGGAAGGCTGGCCCACCGCCGGCTCCAACGGGGCGGGTCTGGCTCCTCAGCAAAATGTTGAGGATCGACAAATGTTATTGTTACTGGCGGCTGCAGGTCATCGAATGCAGGCATAGGGATATACAGTGCACATACTAAGACAACTTGTCTGGGCAAGGAATAGGAACGTGAGGGAGCGTGGTCGTTCATTATATGCGCGGATGAAAGAGGCAGAAGGGGAGGAAATGAGTCATGACAGCGTCCAATGTCGTACATACCCAGACCACAGGACCTTCATCCACGGGAAGGGACTGTGAGAGGAAGAAAGAGATTGGGATGTCTTATAGGGCGAGCTGTGCGATCTCGGCGTCTTCGAGCTCGAGGCATGCCGAGAGCGCGGGGGATGGTGGCAGGGGAATGAGGAGCGGCGCTGCGTCCGGGTCGAGTGCATACAAGGACGGGACCGGCTTGCGCTTGGGCCGGATGGACATGGTGTGCGCGCGCCTTGGGATATGGCCCACGCTCGGCTCCTCTGCCGGCACGTGCTGCTTCGGCAGTGCGGGGATCTCGACGACTTGCGCAGAGAAGTGCACTGTGGCGACGGGGAGAGCGTGCAGGGAGCGGTTCTGGTGCGCATACAGCTGCGCCTCCCACTTCTCATCGGGCATGTCCTGCTGCGGGGTCAGCACGGGGCTCGGGGAATGAGAGGAGGACCTCGGCGCACCGGGAATAGGATCGTGCTCCTCCTCAGCACGTAATGGCCCTGCGCGGCCTTGTCGCGGGCTGTGCGGGCGGTGGAGGCGTCCGACCTGCGCGTGCTGAGCCGCCTCTTCCAGCCCGTCTCGCGGGGTGAGCCGGCGGTCTCTGCACGCTGGAGGGGCTTGAGGTCGAAGGGTGTGCGGATGACGGTGACCTCTGTGATGGAGGGGAGGGCGGGGTCGGTGTGCGTGATGGCCTTGCCGGTGTGCTCCTTTGCGAGGATGCGGTGGATGCGCCGGAGGAGGGCAGCCATGGACAGCATGGTGGGGGGGTTGGTTAGTGGTGGCTGTCGGTGAGCAGGAATCGGGGGTGGTCAAGGCTGTGGGTATATGTGTGCAGGTGGGTCGAGGGAGGTGGCCTTTGGGAACGAGGACGGAGGGCGGGAGGGGGAAGGCCTGGAGCAACATGGCCCCAAATTTAAGAGAAGCACGGCGGGGTGGGGTGGGAGTGCAGAGTTCTTCCGGTGGCATTGCCGTTATCTCGTGCTACATGCACCAAGCGACGCACTCGAGCTCGAGGCACTGTTGGGTCTGAGACTGCCGTTTCCATTTCCGACACTGGTGAAAGGGGATCAGGAGATGAGGTGTGTATGGCGGAAGAGGGCCGACCCCGAACTCGTCGCAGGACGGCCCATCGGGCTGTGTCCGTCGTGGGCGGGACCCTGGCTGGGGGGGTGTGCATGCGCCGGGCGGAGGAAGCGTGGCAGTGGCGCGGCATAGGCGGGACCAGTTGCACTCCCGGAGAAAGGCGTTAGAGACGGGCGATGACGGCGGGAGCTCATCATCCCCCCCCCGCGCTCCTGTCCATCACACATCCCATATCCATTCACGCCTCCTTTCATTTGTACAGTCTGTGTGGAGGTGCATACATACTCGGAAACCGCTTCACGCAACGGCTCCCACCCTCACTCCCGCCCCTGCTTTTCACGGGCTGCCCCCTTTCGGGTTGACATCACCACCCTCATACTAGTCTCATCCACCACCGTCTCTAGCCTGATTGACCGTGAGCATAGCATCCAACACCCATCCCGCTGATCCGTTGCTCACATCCCCTTCCGCTTGCTTCCTCTAGGCCATGCCCACATTCGCCGAACTCAGAGAACAGGCCAAGAAAGCCGGGTCGATGGCCGGGAGCCAGGTTAACTCCCTCAGGGACAGATTCAATCAGCCCGCCTCGTCGTCCCCATCCAGCGGGGGTTCCCATTCGTTTCGCAGCGGGAGCATCAGCTCGCCTCCCCCGATGGCGAAGAAGCCACCCATGCCCCCTCCGGTGCGCGGGGCGGGGGGTGCTCCCCCGCCGCCCATGCGGACTCCCAGCAGCCCGGATGCTCCACCTGCGATGCCCGCGCGCGGGTTACCGCCTTCACTGCCCAGTAGGACGCAGTCGTCCGCGCCGTCCCATGTGTCAGCCGGATCAGCACCTGGCGGTATCGACTGGGCCAATCTGACGGAGGACGACAAGTACGCCTTCTTCTCCCTCCTGGACGAGTACTTTGCGCGACGCGGGCTGCATGACGCGCCAGCCGGTGCACAGGGCGGGGCGCCGGTAAGCACACCCTTTCCCTTCACAGGCGCCGGTTCTCATGCTCATCAGCGTGCAGTACTGAGGACGAACCCGTCTCAGACGCATACACGAGCCGGTAAGCCGCATACCCGCGCATACATGCGCCTGGGCTGACCGTGCCCACGCAGCACTTGATTCCCAGCAGTTTCACCTTGATACCCCGCCGACGTCTATGACTTCGGCAACCATATGCGAATTCTTCCTCCCTTCTACGCACTGGCCCTCCGCGTGGTACGAGGACAAGAAGGGGTCTCTTCCTCCTCCGGTCGTGGGCTCGAAGGATGTGCAGGGCGGAGGAAGGTGGTCGTCGTATGGTGACGAGATGACGCGGATCGGCTATGTGCTCTTTGCGGACCTGAGCGTGCTCTGGTACCGTGTGCAGTGGAACTCCCAGCGGCATGATCCGAACTCGGTGCAGCGGGAAGCCATGTACCGGCCGCCACCAGAGCCGTGGAGTAGCGACCTGCTTCGGTGGGCGAACGAGCTGTATGGTGAAGAGCTGGTTGCCTTTGCGGAAAACTCCGAAGCCGCTGGACAGCCGATCGGCCGCGGAGAGTGTTGGGACCTCGCCCATTCTGGTCTGCAGAGCATCCTCACCAACCCCGCGACGGCGCACTTTCCCAAACCCGTCCAGTCTATCAGCAGGACGCACGGCCATCTCTTCTTCGCTGGCTCCGGCGCCGCGAACTACAATGCGCAAGTCGGTCGCTGGCGAGGCGGCGACGACCGCGTGCGGCGGGGTGACATCGTCGAGTGGAACCGGGTCAAGATCCAGACTACCGACGGCGGGCGGATGACGCTCGGCGACCCGGAGCACACGGCCATCATCGTCGCAGTCCCTGACGAGCCGATCCCGAGCGCGGCGGACGGGGCGGACGTGAAGCCGTACGAGCTCGGGTGGCTCGAGGTCGTCGAACAGAGCAAAGCGCACCCGCCGATGCGCAGGAGGTACGATATGAGCAAGTTCTCCGAGGGGAAGGTGTGGATTTACCGGCCGGTGCCGGACGAGTATATCGGGCCGGGCTTGACGGCCGAGTGGCCGCCCCAGCAGCCTGCGTATTCCTTGTAGACTCTCTCACTAAATGTTGTACTCTGGAGGTGGATTACTTGGAGGGGTCGCCCGTTGTCATTTCAAATCAATCACAAATAGAATCTCATCGAGCAAGTCCATCGTATAAAGCGCATAGCAGCATAAACCCAGAACGAGTACTGTACATGGCGCACGAAGCGGCGTTCAATGTACCAGCTCATACCCACTGCTAAACTTGAGCGCATCCATCAGCCCAGCCTTCTTAGCGAGCCGATCATAGAGCATGGGCAGCTGGGCCCACGCCTCCTCCGGCCGCATATCAAGCTTCAAACACGCCTCCTCGACGATGCCGACGAGCAGGGGGTCCTTCTGCAGCTCCGTGATGGCGCTGACGATCACGCTCGGCGCGTTGTGCACGTCGGCCGTGATGCTGCCGTTCCGGTACGCGGCTTCGACTACCAGTTCTGTTGGGGGGGGGGGGGGGGGGAGGGGGGGAAGGGGTCGGGGGGGGGGGGGCGGGGGGGGGGGGGGGGGGGGGGGGGGCGTTAGTGTGTAGGCTGCGGTGGGGGTTGGTGGACCGGGGGGTAGGGAGGGGAGCACGTACCGACAGCAGTAAGCATCGTATAGTCCGTCCTCCTCCTTCCAACCTCCGCCGTAAGCTTCCCGAGCGCCTCCTGCCCAAGCCAACGCATCAGCACCGCTCACCGCTCACCCCTCGCCTCGCATCCGCAGGTCCGACGCACCTCGCTGAGCACATGCGCGGCCTCGACCCGCTCCAGCCGCGCCCGCAGCTCCAGCACTTCCCGCTGCGCCTCCGCGAGCGCCGCGTCCTTCTCGGAGAAGTAGGCGAGCCACTCGGCTGTGGCGGCATGGGCGGGCGGGTGGTGCGTGTGCCTCGTGTGCTGGACGGCGAGCCGCGGCGCCGCCGGGGGGACGCGCCGGGGGCGGAGGACCGTTCTGCAGCACACGCGGGTGTGAGACTCGCAAGTCCAGTGTATGATGCGTGGTGCGGGGGGGACTCACGAGGCTAGAGAGCGGGCGAGGGCGTGCATCCTCCGGGTGTGATCTGATCTGGAGATGTCGACTAGCAACCCAGCACAACACAGAGCAGAGCGGGACGGGACAGAGAGGGCAGACTTAAGTATGGGGCATCCTGCCCACCCCATTGCCCAGGTGCCGATGCGGGACCGAGCAACGCCCCCCCCCCAACCCCAACCGTGCCTTGTCTTCCCCTGGGAGCCCTGGGAGGAGAAGAACAGAAACAGGCGGAACATCCCCGTGCGCCGACAGGGTCCGCGACTCCGCTCCGGTGAGTCTCGCCTCGGACTAGGGGCGAACGGGGCCGAGTAATGGTGCGCTGGCTTGGGGCACATTGGAATAACTTGGGGACTATCAGTATGATTACCTAGTTGTACAATTGGATGGGCCGTTTCTATAATTCGTGAATGCCAGATACATGCCACTCGCAACTGACGACTCTCCCGCCGGGCACGCAGCACGCAGCACGCAGCATACAGTCGCCGCTCGCTCCTCACTCATCCTTCCCCCCCGAGCCCCTCTCGAGCCCGCCCCGGTTCCCAGGGACGTTCCTGTTCCTGCACATGTTCGCATAGTGGCCCTTCTCCCCGCACTTGAAGCAGGTCACCTCGTCCAGGTTCCGCCGCTCAAAGTTCGCCCCTCGGCCCCCGCCGTCGCCCCGCCCCGCCCCACCACCACCGCCGGCGGCGCCGCCGTCGCCGCGCCCGTACCCGCCCCCGCCACCGCTGGGGAATCCCTCACCGGCGCCGAACCTGCCAAAGCCAGGCGGGGGCGGGCCGAGCTCCCTCGCCCCTTGCTCAGGCTCGTAGTCCTCCTTCGTCGGCAGCGTCCACTTCGGATGGGCGTTGGTGCACTCGCTGCCCCTGGGGCAGAAGCCGGACAGGTACAGCGGGCAGGCGACGCGGCGCGCGTGTTTCCTCGGGCACCCGGGGCCGAGCTTGCAGAACCCGCGCTGGTAGTCCGGGCACGCGGAGCGGCGCTCCTTCGGGTGCGTGTAGAGGCACTCGTCCCCCGCCGAGCAGTAGCCGTACTTGGCGTACCACCAGCACTCGGGCATCCGCCGCAGGTTGTACTCGTGCAGGAACTCGCAGCTGTCGCCCTTCTTGCACAAGCCGCGCAGCCAGTGCTTGCACACCGTCGTGCGGAAACGCGGGTCGCCGTCCGCCCCGCGGGAGGCGCCCGTGCTGGGCTGGAAGTTGAGCTTCGACGGCATGGTGTGCCGCAGGGGGCAGTGGAGGGGTCCGAGCGGGCACCCGGCGGGCGTGAGGTTAAGCCTGCATATCTGCTCGTCTGTGCAAAGAGGTGAGCATGAGCCACACACACACACACATTGGACAAGAGAAGAAAACGCACCTTTATCCAGCTTGACCCCGATGACATCCTTGATGTCCCGCTCGACGTTGAGGGTGACCTGGTGAAAGTCGGGCTTGACGAGATCCTGCAGGCTCTGGGGCAGCTCGCGCCGCCGCTTGCGGGGTGGGCCTTGGAGCTCGGGCTTGCGGTCGCCGTCCGTCTGCTGCTGCTGCTGCAGTTGGATCTGCAACTGGATCTGGTGCAAGTGCTGCATCTGTTGTTGCTGCATCTGCTGTTGTTGTTGTTGTTGTGGCTGCTGCTGTTGCTGCTGTTGCTGCGAAAAGTTGAGTGGACCAAAGTTCATCCCATTCTGGTACGGCATTGCGAGCGCCATGGCCGTTGGCTGTCAACCCTGGTGCAGTCGCGAGAAGTGGTGGGGGCGGGAGTGAAGAGCGGAGGCTGACTAAGAGAGGAATGCACCCGGTGGCTCGATCACGCCCGATCAGCACGTGCCGGGGGAGCCTTGTCGGCGAGTCAGCGGCGGGGGGTCAACGGCAGCCACGGTGGGTGCAAAGAGTCAGCCGGGCCGGGTGATCGTTTGGGCGTGGGATTCGGGTTGGGCATCCGACCGCCGGGGAGCCCACCAGCCCACCGCGAGCGAGCGGCGCCCAATTGAGCCGGCACGTTACCCCGCACCGCTACTGCCTGCTTGCATCGCTGGTGACCACCACACCCCTCGTCCCCTCCTCCACTGCACGCCCATTCGTCAACCCCCGCCTTTCCCCTCGTCACTCTACCCCGCACCCCGCACCCCGCACCCCCTTCCCCCTCCTGCACCACAACAGCAACAACAACAGCACCACCCACCCCACCCCAGTCACACAGGCACCATGCTCGCACTCCATCCCCGCGCCGCCCTCCCCCTCCGGTCCCGCCTCCCCCGCCTCCAACTCGCCCGCTACGCCTCCACAAAGATCCAGGCGAAGAACCCCGTCGTCGAGCTCGACGGCGACGAGATGACACGCATCATTTGGAAGAAGATCCGCGAGGAGCTCATCCTCCCCTTCGTCGACGTAGATATAAAGTACTATGACTTGGGCATGGAGCACCGTGACGCTGTCCGTCCTTTCTTCTCTTGGACGTGCTCTGCGGGAAGGCTGATACCTCCGGCAGACGGACGACAAGGTCACGGTCGAGAGCGCAGAGGCCATCCTCAAGTACAACGTGGGCATCAAGGTGCGCCGCTTTCCTCACTCGGGTGTCCACCGCGACACTGCCAGCTAACTCGTCATTTCTGCTCGGTGTAGTGCGCGACCATCACGCCCGACGAGGCGCGTGTGAAGGAGTTCAACCTCAAGCAGATGTGGCGCTCTCCGAACGGAACCGTGCGTCCCCTCTCCTTCTCCGCCCTGAGGCACAACCTTCACGCGGGCCCGCCGCTAACCCCCTTCCCCCCCCCCCCCCCCCCCCCCCCCCCCCCCCCCCCCCCCCCCCCCCCCCCGCGCGCAGACCCCCAACACCCCCGGCGCCACCGTCTCCCGGGAGCCGATAATCCTGAGCAAGATCCCCAAGCCCATCCCGGGCTGGGTGAAGCCCATCGTCATCGGGCGCCACGCCTTCGGCGACCAGTACCGCGCGACGGACTTTGTTGCGCCTGGGCCGGGCAAGCTCGAGCTGATCTACACGCCGCCTGGGGGGGAGAGCACGGTGATGGAGGTATATGACTTCAAGGGCGCCGGCGTGGCCCTGGCCATGTATAACACGGATGATGTGAGTCGTCCGGGTGAAGCGTGGGGATGGGACTCTGGTGCTGATGCGCTGCGCTGCGCGGTAGTCTATCACCGGCTTCGCCCATGCGTCGTTCAAGATGGCCCTGTCGAAGAAGATGCCGCTCGTGAGCCCTTTCTCGCTGCTCTGTCCCCGGGAGCGGCACTAACGCGCTGCCGCTGCCGCGCCCAGTTCATGAGCACCAAGAACACCATCCTGAAAAAGTACGACGGCCGGTTCAAGGACATCTTCCAGGAGATCTACGACGGGCAGTACCAGGCCGAATTCGAGAAGGCCGGGATATACTACGAGCACAGGCTCATCGACGATATGGTCGCGCAGGCTGTCAAGAGCGAGGGCGGGTTCGTGTGGGCGTGCAAGAACTACGATGGGGATGTGCAGGTGCGTGCCTGCTTCATTCATTCATTCATTCATTTCGCGTCATCCCGTGCCTCTTGTTGGCGCATTAAAGGGCGTGGGAGTGATCCGCCAGGGGTTCATGGCTTCGCGAAGCAACTGCTTGTGGCCGTGGCGCACGGAATGGTGCTGATCGTGCGGTACCGTAGAGCGACATCCTCGCGCAGGGCTTCGGCTCCCTGGGGATGATGACGAGCGAGCTGATCACGCCCGACGGGAAGACGATGGAAGCCGAGGCCGCGCACGGTGCGCCTTCCCCTCCTTCCACTCCCACGCACCCCACTCACTTCCAGTCTCGCAGGCACCGTCACGCGGCACTACCGCGAGTACCAGAAGGGCAAGGAGACGTCGACGAACCCCGTCGCGTCCATCTTCGCCTGGACGCGCGGGCTGGCCCACCGCGGCCGGCTGGACGACACGCCCGCGCTTGTCAAGTTCGCGCAGGACCTCGAGGACGCGTGCGTCGAGAGCATCGACAAGGACAACGTGATGACCAAGGACCTCGCCCTCGCCATCCATGGCAAGGCGATGAAGCGCGAGGACTGGGTGACCACGACGGTGTATATGGACCACGTGAGGGATAAGCTCAAGGCCAAGCTGGAGGCGGCGAACTGAGCAAGCGCTCGGTCGCCCAGCGTGGAGTGGAGCACAAGTAGACGCTTCGTGGATCGCCCGAGTTTCTTCAAGACGCATAGAAGTGTCTATCCTTATTCCCGCCCACACGCCCTCGCCAGACACACCACACCCCACCCGGAACGGACCGGCCCCACCCTCACCTCGCCCTCCGGCCTACACCGTCTCTTCGTGGACCGCTTCGGATAGACAATCTGCTCGGTACATACATACGTTGCCTCTGCGCTGGCTTTTCTTGTTGTAACTAGAAGAGAGTTCGCTTGCTTTTGGGCAGGGGAGCGACTATAGATGGATGGATGCTGTCTTGGATCACCCCTCATTCTTTCGTGTGCGCGCAGTGGAAAGGAAGGCGATGTTGTGGGCGAACTGTTCTGCCCGACTTCCCTGAGGGTTTCAAACGGGACGCATATATGCGCTGTCGCGCACCCACCTCTGTCCGATGTCCTTCCTGCCCGCCTTCTCCCTGCGTTGACCGTCTGCCGCTGTCCACTTCTCTGCTTCTCTCTGCCACGGCCGTGACGCGCCCGATGCCAGCAGGCGTATAACTGCCCGTCCTTGGATGCCGCCCCTCGCACGATGGACGACGACCGGCGGCCTCCTCCTGCCCATGCTCGCCCTCCTCGCCGCCCTCCTCGCCATCGCCATCGCCCTCCGCCCCCGCCCAGCAACAGCATGGACGATCCCCTTCGACCCGCGTGAAGCGACGGTCGACGCGGTGCACCGCGCGCTCTTCTCCCAGAACGTGTCCTGCAGGCAGCTCGTCCAGGCCTTCCTCGACCGCATAGACGCCTACGACCAGCGCGGCCCGGCCATAGACAGCATCCTCGCCGTCTCCCCGCACGCGCTGGCGTACGCCGACACGCTCGACGCGCAGCTCGCCGACCCGGCCTTCTCTCCCGCGCCCATGTTCTGCGTGCCCATCGTGCTCAAGGACAACTACATGACCTCGGACCAGCCGACGACCGCGGGCTGCCTGGCGCTCAAGGGCGCACAGCCGTACGCCGACGCGCCCGTCGTAGCGCGCCTCCGGGCGGCAGGAGCCGTCATCCTGGGCAAGGCGAACATGAACGAGTTTGCCCTCACGGGCCTGTCGGACAGCTCGCTCGGCGGGCAGGTCCGGAACCCGTACGACCTTACGCGCACGCCGGGCGGCAGCTCGGGCGGGACGGGCGCGGCCGTCGCGGCGAGCTTTGCGGTGTGGGGGACGGGCACGGATACGTGAGGCCTTCTGTCTTGCAGGCTCAGCAGAGGCTGACTATCGAACAGAGTCAACTCGATCCGCTCGCCTACGTCGGCCAACTCGCTCGTCGGCTTGCGCCCTACCCGTGGCCTCATCACCCGCGAGGGGATCATCCCCCTGGGGTACACGCAGGATGCTATCGGGGTATGCGGCCGGGTGCCATGCCGTAGCTTGCAGAGCTGACCTTTGTGCAGCCGCTCGCGCGCACAACCAGGGACGTCGCCCTCGCTCTCGACGTGATGGTCGGCCCGTCGAAGGGGGATAACGTCTCCGCGCTCGGCGCACCCTTCGTCCAGCGGAACTATGAGAATGCGCTGGTGGGCGGAGCTCTCCCGGGGCTGAGGATCGGCGTAGTCGATGCGCTCATTGGCAACAAGTGCGTGTTCTCTTGTGTGATCACAGCCAGGGTTCTCACAGTGGCCTCAGCGGCAGTACTTCGAACGAGACCACCATCGTGAACGCAGTCTTCGCCCAGGTGCTCGCGAAGCTCGAGCAAGCCGGCGCCGTCATCGTGCACATCACCGACCCCACGCTCGCGCAGCAGACCGTGTTCAACAGCTACGATGTGGAGAACTGGGAGTTCCGCCAGGAGCTTGACACCTTTCTCCAGTCCGGCCTGTTCTCGTACTTGCCGTACGACAGCTTTGAGGCGATCTATGGGAGTGGGCTGTGGTTGCCCGGGGACGAGGCCGTCCCGCCTTGGGTTGCGGCGCAGAACCCGGCGGTGTACAACACACTTGCCCCGGAGTACCTGGCCAAGCTCGCTGCGATCGAGCAGTTCCGGATCCAGCTCGCTATGACATACGAGACGAACAATGTGTACGCCCGTTGCTGTTGGATTTCCCAGGAGTCATGCTGACATCAATGGCACAGGTCCGTCCTGTTCTACCCGCATCAACAGAACCTCGTCGTCCCCATCGGCCCCAACGCTTCCCAAACAGGGCGCAACGGCATCCTCGCCGCCGTCTCCGGCTACCCGGCCATTGGCGTGCCCGGCGGCTTCAGTCCGCCGACAGACACGGCGCCTATCGGCATTCCCGTCGGGGTCGAGTTTCTGGGACGGCCGTTCCAGGAGATGCAGCTGTTGAACATCGCGTATAGCTTTGAGCAGATGAACAGGGCGCGGAGGGCCCCGCTGAGCACTTGGAACTCTGTGCCTTAGAGGAGCAATCGAAGCAGGCCGACACAATATCATCGAAGGCAGAGATGTTCAAAGACCAGGAAGGGTGAACCCGGATTGTCCTACAGTTGGGCATCCTGCGTCGCGCGCTGCAACATACATATAAGAAGACACAATAGCGTTGAAATACCGACATTGGATCTCTCTATTTGCTTCGCGCCTCAAAGGAGAAGACCAAATACGCGGATGCCTGTGGTTTACGCTTCTGTTCCAGTGGTCGGTGCCTGGATTATGTGACCGTATACGAGACTGAGCTGATTGTACATGGTGGCACTACATTCCTCATCCTTATAAGGACTATTCGAAACATAGAGCTCTGACTGAAAGAATCATATCACCACGGCCTGCCTGTTCACGTCCACAGGATTAACATTCCCCCGATAATCACTGCGCTAAGGATGACCACCGCCTGCTTGAGGCTAACGGAGGGAAGTGCCCCCGAGTAATCAGAAACAAGGGTAGGAGAAGTGCCCGAAGTGCCCGCAAGCGTCCTGCTGTTCCTGCTGTTCGATCCGCCACCACCAGTAGGGTCACTTGGAGTCAATCTGCTGGAGGTAGCAGTGGTGTAATAAGCGCACACGGACTGCGCTTGGGTAATGTTCAAGCCTTCGGACACAATCACGCAGCGCTCACAATCTGGGGACATCGATCCCAGTCCGGCGCAGACACAGGTGGCATCCTGCATGCAGGCCTGCAGCAACATGAAGCTTTGTCTCGTTTGTGCAAGAAGACGATAGAGCGTACGACAGCAGTCAGCGAGCCAAGGACGGCCTGGTCATTCGCTGAATAGCACGAGCTCTTCCCGCACTGTCCTCCAGCGCTCGCCGCCGCCGCCGGGAGGCCGTGAAATCCTGTAGCCGCCGGGCCCACACCGCTGGCTGATCTGCCCCGTCCGGTCGATTAGCGCGAGGCCGGCCGCGCAGTCCGGAACTGCCTCTAGATAAATCCAGGCGCTACAAAAGCAGGTCCAGTCGGGAATCTTGCAGGTCTGTATGGAGTTTGACGTCAGTCAGCAAGTCGTAAGTGGAGATAGAATCCACAATGTAGCGTAAGAGGCACCTCACTCAGGAGTAGAACGGGCATGCTACAGGAACTGCATAAGAAACTGCACTTACACTGATCTGCTGCAGTAGCTGATCGGTGTCTATCCGGGGGGTGCTAGTACATCCAGTCGCACAGGCCGTCTGGCTTGAACCGCTCGACTGTCGGGGGAGTAGTGGGTTGAGTATCTCCGTCCTAGGAAACGAGAGCACGGGATTGGCCATGGCGCCGATTTAATGATAAGTGTTATCGCGGCTGGGCCGGCAGGGATCAAGGCGCTTGCCTGTGACAAGAAGAACGGTAGAAGATAGGACAAAATACACCTTCATTTTGGATAAAGCTGAGCGTTCACCGTGTGTAAATCTCGGGCGGTGAAGCAAGAGACTAATGCACGTCGAGCAGATACAGGGCAGCGAGGTAGAGAGGTGGTCCAAATATCCACTTTCCCGTCTTGCACGTTTTCCCCACACCGCAACGCATAGTGGACGATTCCCGAATAACATCAAGGGAACACTCTTATTTGCCTTGCATTCCCGTCCCTTAAATGAGCCCTCGTCAGTGGGCGGTCTCACAGAACCAGAAAGAAGCTGTTATTCTTGCTTAAACGTACAGGCCCTGAGGCTGTGAAGCACGGTCCTTCCCTGACTGCTGGGAAACGGATTTCATCACGAAACTGTGGTATGCACATTACAGGTATACGACTTGTCCCTATTGGCACGCTGTTGCTAGGAAAGAAAACACAGAGCCTAGACAGAGCACGAAGAAAGTTGCTTCACCGCCGTTTGTTCGTTTTTAGAGGAGCAGCATCCCGCCCGCGACCATTCCACCAAGGATGACCAACGCATGCTTGAGGTTGATGCTGGGTAGCGCCCCCGAGTAGTAATCATACGGGACTGGGGAAGTGCTTGTGGGCGCCGCGCTGCTGCTGTGGCTGGATCCGCCGCCAAGGCCGCTTGGAGCCCAGATGCTAGCCGTAGTAGTGACGTAGTACGAGCACACGGACTGTGCTTGGGCAAAGGTCAAGCCTTGAGTGGCGATCACACAGCTCTCACAAGCTGGGGACATCGATCCGAGTGCGGTGCAAATACAGGTGGCGTCCTCCATGCAGTCCTATAGCAAGATGAAGCTTTTTCTCGATTGTGCAAGAGGACGATAAAGCGTACGACAGTCGTCAGCGAGCCCAGGGCGGCCTGGTCACCAGCTGAAAAGCACGAGGCCCCGCACTGCCCTCCAGCGCTTGTCGCCGTCGAGTCGGCTGCTGAGGCCGTGGAGGTGCCGGCAACACCGCCCGGTCCACACTCTTGGGCAATCTGCCCAGTTTGGTCGATTAGCGCGAGGCAGCTCGCACAGGTCGAATCTTGTCCGAGCTGGTTCCAGGCGTTACAAAAGCAGTTCCAGTCGGGAATATTGCAGGCCTGAACAAGGGTCGACGTCCGTCAGCATGAGACCATACGCGGAGATAGAATAGACAGAGCAGGAGCGAGCACGTCACCCAGGGGCAGAACGAGCCAATGGCACTGGAACCGGGTGGGAAAAGGCACTCACGGCGATCTGCTGCAGCAGCTGTTCGTCCTGTGTGCTCGTGCATCCAGTTGCGCAAGCTGTCTGGCTTGAACCGCTCGACTGTCGGCTGAGCAGAGCGTTGGATATCTCCCCCCTGGGAAGCGAGGGCACAGGCATGGTCAGGGCGCCTATTCCATGATACGTGTTGTTAGTACTGTCTAGTCAGGAAATCAAGGCGCTTACCTGTCACGAGAACGATGGTAAGGGGCGGGACAAGAGAAACCCTCATCTTGAATTGAGCTGAGCGTTCAAGGTGTGCACGTCTCGGGTGGTGGAGTAAAGAGAACAGGGCACGTCAAGCAGGTACAGAACAGGGGGGCAGATAGTAGCTGGTAGACATGTCCGCTTTCCCGCCCTGCTCGTCCTTAGCCAGACCACAAGGGCATCGCAAGGGACATCAAGGGTCCGGTCTTCTTTGCGTCGCATTCCCGTCCCTTGAATGGGCGGTTCTGGGCGCTTCTGTCAGAACCAGAAAGAAGCGCGGTCCGGAGTGCTTGAAAACGGGATTCATCACGATAATGTGGTATACACATTACAGGTATACGGATTGTCCATATTGGCGCGTTGCCAGAAAAGAAAACAGAGAGCCCAGGGAGACTAGGAAGAAGATTCATTCACTCCGTTCGTTCGCGGTTAGAGGAGTATTCCGCCGGCGACCATCCCGCCCAGGACGGCCATGGCCATCTTTAGATCGATGCTGGGGAGGGCGCCGGAGTGAGGCGCAGCAGGCGAGCTGGCGGCGGGGGCGGCGGAGCTGCTCGAGCTTCCGCTGGCGCCAGACCCTCCGACAGCGCCCGTCGGGGCAGAGCCGCCGGCACTCGAGCCTGAGCCTTGGGTCGGGCTGCCCGCGGACCCGCCAGCGCCCGCGGTGGACGAGGCGGCGCCGGCGCCGGAGCTGAGGTAGGGCGCGCACTGGCCCTCGGCCTCGTCGACCGTGAGGAACTCGGAGGCGAAGATGCACTCCTGGCAGTCCGAGGAGAGGGTGAAGAGCGTGGTGCAGACGCAGGCGGCGTCCTGGGCGCAGGTCTGCTCCCAAGTCAAAGTCAGCATTGGGTCGCATATACCTACCACGGGAGAGAACGCGTACGGTAGTGCCGAGGGAGGCGACGGCCGCCTGGTCGCTTGCCGACGAGCACTGGGCCATGCACGACCCGGCCACGCCCGTCCCGCTCGACGAGGCCGCCGTGGCGGTGTTAGTGGCGGACGCGGTGATGCCGTTCGGCCCGCACATCTGGGCGAGCTGCCCGGTCTGGTCGATGACCGCGAGGCAGGCCGCGCATGTGGGGTCTTGATCGAGCTGGTTCCAGGCGCTGCAGAAGCAGCTCCAGTCAGGGATGGCGCAGGCCTGGAGGGGGTCGGTGTCAGTCAGCGCTCTTAGGAGGAAAAAACGACGGCGGAATAATAGGAAAAGAGCTGCCGTGAAAGGGAGGGCTGGATAAGAAACGAGCACAGGGAGAACGTTGGGGAAAGGGCTACAGGTCCAGAGCAGGGACAATGGACCCACGGTGATCTGCTGCAGCAGCGCCTCGTCACTCGCGCTCGTGCACCCGGTCGCGCACGGCTGGTCGCCAGCCGACGCCTGCCTCTTGAGCAGCGGGTTGAAGATCTCCCGCTTGGGGAAGGAGAGGGCGGGCTTGGCCAGGGCGCCTATGTATGCGGGGCGGCTGTCAGCGCTGTGTGAGCTGGCGCCGTGCGAGGGGGAGGGCTCACCGGTGGCCAGGAGGGCGAGGGAGGTGAGGAGCAGGGAGAGCTTCATCTTTGTCTTTGCGGGGGAGGATGAGGGAAGGGTCGGACGGGCTGCAGTGCTCAGCAAGGGTCGCGGGACACCGAACCGAAGTGGGTGGGGGACTGTTGACAGGCCAGGGAGGGCTCGCCTTTATACCCCTGGGAGGCGCGGGCCCGGGCCCTCTTCCGAGTCCGCACGGACTTCTTCTAGAGCCTGCGAGACAGGCGACCCGGGAGGAAGTCAAATGCGCACGGGCACGGGGATCAAGGGTCCGGCTGGACTTGTAGCCCTGTCGGTCGCGCTTGGAGTCCGTGCGCGGGGTTGGGGCTTTGCTTGGCGGCTTCTGCTTCTGCCCGTTGATGAGCGCAGGAGGCGGTATCGCCTCGCACTGTAGTGCAGTTCCTGAGCTGCAGCATCGCCCGCGGTGCTGGGGAGGCGGTGGGTGGACCTCCTTTCGGCCGGTGCGAGCCGCCGCTGTGCACATGCCTTGCAGTAGGCAGCAGGGCCTCCGGGCAGCGGTGCTTTTTCTCGAGGGCGTGTCTCACGGAGGTGAGGAGACAGGAGACAGGAGACAGGACGGATCGGGACAGGAATGATGGGCGAGGGAGGCGCGCGTCGTGGTCGTTGTCCAGACAGCCCGGTGGCGGGGGTCTAAATTTACACATTGGGTGTGCCAAGGGCGAGATTATTGGGGAAGGGACGGTCGCCGTCTGCGGCGGATGTTGGATGGAAGCAGGGGGGACCCCGGAGGGCGGTGCACACGGGAGTCACGCTTGTGGGGGTTGTGCACCCTTGCAAATCCGAGTGTATTCTGTCCGACAAGGTGTGTGTGGGAGATAAGACGGTGGGCGGGAGGAGGAGGGAGGCACGGGGGCAGTCGTTGCTGTGAGACCATCCAGGGATCGTGAACTTTCGTGCGGGCGGCCGCACTGTGCGGGGGTCCGCACAGTTACCGGTCTCAGTCAGCATAGCCGAGTTAAGTGATTTGCTTCCGTGCTGCGCCACCCGACATAAACAATAGGCTTACCGCGCCTTGGCTTTGCGCGTGCCAGCCTCGTTGTCAACTCGACCGTGCCAGCTGGCATCCCCTGCTTTGGCTCGTCCGCTCTCTCGCTCTCCTTCCACATCGCCCTCTCCTTCGCCATCGCCCTCTCCTTCTACATTGGGCTCTCCTTCCACATCGGTCTCTCCTTCCACATCGGTCTCAACTCACACGAACCCCGGCCATGTCTCGCAATCCACCCCCTGGGCGTGGTCTAGGCGGCTACAAGGCCTCATTCTACGACCGCCACCCTTCGCAAGAGGAGCGCGACCGTGCTGAGAGGACTGCTCGGGCGCAGGCAGAGAGGGCGCGGCAGATAGCGCAGGCAGAGGAACAGAGGGCACAGAGGGCTGAAGAAGAACGCCAACGAATCGCGCAGGAGGAGGCCCGACGCATCCAGCAAAACCGAGAATACGTCCTGAGGGATGCCGAGCGTCTGGAACGCGAACGCGCTGCCATCGCACAGAGACAGGCCGACACTGCTCGTCGACAGTACGAGCAGGATCTTAATCGCGCCTCTCGTCGACCTTTCCCTCCCGATATCCCTCCACCTACTCGACAACAGACCAATCCGCAAGGACTCTCGTATTCTGGTGGCGGCGGTCAACGCTCATCGCGTCAACCCTCCCATCACACACCGACTCCCCCCTCCTCTCTCCCTCGCTCTTCGCAAAACCCTCCGGCCTCGCAGATCCCTACGCAGTACATGCAGGGCTGGCAGCAAGATGTCAAGCCGAGTTCTCCCAGGCAAGAAGCCCAGTACCAAGCGTGGTACAAGCAGTGGATGGCGCTCGTTGTTCAGTACAGCCGCGCTCCAATGCGTGGAGCCTCGCACCGCTATATCAGGACGTGGACGGAGGTCAGTAGGGAGGTCCTTGTACGTGCTCTTTCACTCTCCTCCTTCTCCACATGCTCACTCTATTGTAGCGCAATCTCAGGACCGAAGTACCAGAGCTCGACGACACGACCAGGGACGCGCCTTTCTTACGCCTCATGCTCGTTTATCTTGAAGACGGTCTCGTGCGATTCTCCGATACATTGCCCAGGCTTCCCAACCTCGATCCCTTGCGACATCCCGAATACGTCAAACCTCCACGCCTTGAGGGATCACCGCACGACTTGATGCGTGGCGAACCAGCCCGAATGATCAAGCATTCGACTCTGCCGGCCAACACTGTCATAGCTGCTTGCAAGACGCCGCAGCACCTTATCGACGAGATCTGGCGTAACGGCGTGTACATTCTTCCTCCCTACAGACAGTACGACATCATCAGTCGCGATACGGCACTCCAGATCTTCCAAACCCGGACCGCCTTCATGGAAGTCTTTTTCACCATGCTCGGTCAGAATCGCATCAAGTATTTCGACGAAGCAATTGGCGCTGTACGAGCCGAGGCAGTCTACCTTATCTCGTGGTACCTGCGATGCAGCTTCCCACATCCCTTCCCGAATCGCGCCCTGTACTCCCACGCTTACGACATCGACGCGTTGGCAGTTGAGGTTCAGCGCATGCAGCCCGCTGAAACCTACTGCCACGACTTTTACTCCTCCTTCTATCTGGAGTCGAGATGGAAGCCCTGGGCGAAGAACAGGCCACGGATACCTGGGCGGGAGGGCATGAGAATTGTCGATTACTACAATGGGGTACAGCGCGAAATCGTAAGCCAATCGTTCTTTGCACGTGCTCTCTGCTCATTCCCTTGACAGCGTCCTTCCCTTGTCAGGCATGATAGGGATGGTGCTGCGTTTACTGAAGAGGCCTCACTCCTCGCTCTCCACATTCTCCAAAGCGTATTCGACGCTCTATATTCCGACGACGACCGCCTTGCGTTCCCCCTGGAACACGGACTCCTGCCTCGCGTCCTGCTAGAACATCTCAACATCTCTGTCAACGGTCGATGGCTGCAGAAGCCAACTGGTCACATCCGGAGGAAGCACCTCATTGGCAAAGCCCGATTCCCCATGCCTGAGAAAGAGTTCGATTACCGGTATCTGCAGCATTCCCCTGCGCGAAAGGCTCACATCAAGGCCATGGTCGAAGCGGGATATCTTCAGGCGGATGACAGCTCAGACAGTGATACGTCAATGGCCCAGCCCTCTCGAACCAAGCGAATACGTCGGTCAAAGCGGAAGGAGGGACAATTTCCGGACTATCTCCTGCGTAGCAAATTCTGGGAGATCAAGACGTACAACTTGGAGAACTTCCCGTCCATTGACGTTGTGAGGGAGAAGGGACGTGTTCGCATCGCAGATCCGTCTCTGCCTGCACCGTTCTATGTGCGTCCACTGCGTTCCCTCCTGAATTCGATTTACTCACTCACTACTAGATTTCCTGGGGTTTATATGCGTGCTATTGCTGCAACACCATGAGGAAGACCGCTCGCACTGGGTTGAACCGTGTTTGTCGACGCTGGGTTCGGTCCCAATGTGCTCAGCATAAAATCTCGAAGACACCCAGTGTTTTCATGAATGACACGTTCGGCAACAGTGAGTCTTCTCCCTTATTGATTGCGATTTTGGCTAACTATTGGGTTAAGTCTCATGTCTACTCTTCGACGAGTCCGGCGACCGCAATGTGGAACTGCCCTACAGCACGATCGACAATATCATTCGACAGAAGTGGTTCGGCAGCATGGATGCCGATGACTTTCCTGACCCGGACATTGCCGCCCAGCCTGAGATATACCCGGTTTTCAACTACGCCGGACTTCTGGACGCCAAGGCAAACAAGCGCGTCAGCAATGTCAAGGCGCTCTGGGTCTTGAACCCTCGCAACGATCCTGCACTTGAACAGAACAACTCCCAACAAAGCTCGCAGCACAGCTCGAGGGACGGCCAAGAGTACCCCACGTGGTATGACGAGGAAGACATGAATCCCTTTGCATACTATCTTGATGAAGAAACGGAGGTCAACGACGACCCTGACGATGAACACGAGCCGGAATCCGATCATTCAGATGACGATGACGATGAAGGTGCCCCTGGATTCGATTAAAGAGAGCGCTTGTACGTAGACAGTTTCTAATCAAATTGGTTCTGATTTCAAAGGCGCGTGTCTCTGGGGACCGGTGGATCTGAGGTACGTGTGTGGCTCCCCAGCCTTTTTGGGCTCCAGTCGTTTCGAGTGCCAGCACCTTTGAGTGCCAGCTCCTTTGAGCGCCAGCTGTTTTGGGCGCCAGCTGTTTTGGGTGCCAGCCTTTTCGGGTGCCAGCTCTTTTGGGCGCCAGCTCTTTTGGGCGCCAGCCGATTCGGGCGCCAGCCGATTCGGGCGCCAGCCGTTTCGGGCACCACAGGCGGCTCTTCTGGGCATATGTCACAGGTGAGCTCACGCAATCTGTTTCTCCAATCTTACGCTGAGGATTCAAACTGAAACATTCTCGCTTGCAGCCCAGCGATCGCTGGGTCAGTATCTCATGCGATTCGAGCAACGCAGGTCCTATCTCGCCAGCCGCTGTGTATGCCGCCCATCTGCATCAACAACCGACACACACCCAAATCCGACTTAACGACGCAGCCCAGCATTCACCCCTTCTCCTTTGCAAGAACCTTACCTTCACCCAGAATCAGCTTTCCAGTTGAGGCTGTCGACCGCAGCTCGCACTGGTTCCTCCTCCATATCGCCAGCAGACCAATCCGCCAGGACTCTCGTTTTCTGGTGGTGATGGTCAACGCTCATCATCGCGTCAACTCTCCCATCACACACCGACTCCCCCCTCCTCTCTCCCTCGCTCTTCGCAGAACCCTCTCGGCGCGCAGATCCCTATGCAGTACATGCAGGGCTGGCAGCAAGATGTCAAGCCGAGTTCTCCCAGGCAAGAAGCCCAGTACCAAGCGTGGTACAAGCAGTGGATGGCGCTCGTTGTTCAGTACAGCCGCGCTCCAATGCGTGGGGCCTCGCACCGCTATATCAGGACATAGACGGAGGTCAGTAGGGAGGTCCTTGTACGTGCTCTTTCACTCTCCTCCTTCTCCACAAGCTCACTCTATTGTAGCGCAATCTCAGGACCAAAGTACCAGAGCTTGACGACACGACCAGGGACGCGCCTTTCTTACGCCTCATGCTCGTTTGTCTTGAAGACGGTCTCGTGCGATTCTCCGATACATTGCCCAGCGTTCCGAACGTCAATCACTTGCAACTGCCTCACATTCGACCACCTCCACGCATCGATTAATCTGAGCAAGGGTTGATGCATGCTCAACCGGTACAAATGCACGGCTCACTCAAGATCGACGCTGGTCCAATATCCATCTCTCATTCGATGTCCGTCTCTCCTTCAACATCGGTGTCTTCTACCATTGTGGTCTCTCCTTCAACATCGATATCTCCTTCAACATTGGATTCTGCTTGCCCATCGGTCTTGTCTTTGACCCTGGTCCCTCCTTCGACAGCCATCTCTCCTTCGACAACCGTCTATCCTTTGACAGCCATCTCTCCTTCAGCAGTTGTCTATCCTTCGACAGCCATCTCTCCTTCGACAGCCGTCCTTCCGTTGACAGCCATCTCTCCTTGGACAACTGTCTTTCCTTCGACAGCCATCTCTCCTTCGACAGCCATCTCTCCTTCGACAGCCGTCCTTCCGTTGACAGCCATCTCTCCTTGGACAACTGTCTTTCCTTCGACAGCCATCTCTCCTTCGACAGCCATCTCTCCTTCGACAGCCGTCCTTCCGTTGACAGCCATCTCTCCTTGGACAACTGTCTTTCCTTCAACAGCCATCTCTCCTTCGACAGCCATCTCTCCTTCGACAGCCATATCTCCTTCGACAGCTGTCTTTCCTTCAACAGCCGTCTATCCATTGACAGCCAACCTTCCTTCCACATGAAGCTCTCCTTCTCGCTTGGCATCTGCACCTCTGCTCATTCTCTTGACGGCATCCATCTCTCAATATACGTGATAGAGTCGCAAATGTTTCCACTCGATACATCTCGTACCTCGCTCTGCGCATTGCTCAATGTCTCTTTGATGCTCTGTATACCGACAACAAGCGCCTTGTGTTCCCCTCAAGCACGAATACCTGCCTCTTGTCTTGCTCGAGCATGTCAACACTCCTTGGTCGGTCGATGGCTTCCAAGCCAACTCGTCACATCACAACGAAGCACCTCATTGGCAACGCTCGACTCCCTATGCTTGAGCGAGAATTCCATCACCGATACTTGGAGCTTTACTCTGCGTGAAATGCGCTTATCAAAGCCTTGGACCAAAAGGGTCTTCTACGGGCGGACGTCAGCTCGGACAGGACACAATGATGGTCCGGCATTGTCGAGTCAAGCAAAGGCGTCGATCGAAGCGGAAGGAGGGAGATTCTCAAGACTATCTCCTGCGCATACTATTGTGCAAGAACAAGTCGGACACGTTGGACAAGTTCCTGCCCATTGATACTGTGAGGGAGAAGGCTCGTGTTCACATCGCAGACGTGTCTCTGCCTGCGCCATTCTGGGTAGGTCCACTCTCTACCAACCAGTAAGCATTGGCTAAGTTCCAGTTAGATTGTCTGGGGTCGACATATGTGCTGCCGTTGTCACACATAGCGAAAGTACCCTATCATTCGGCTGAACTGTTCTGCGACGCTGGCTCTGGTCCCAATGTGCTCCGACACCTCTGATGAAGACCCCCAAGTGTCTTCATCAAATATTCGTTCGGCAATCGTAAGGTTCGCAGTGTTATGTTCATGATATTGGGCTGGAAGCAATGTCATTTGCAAGCACGGGGCATTCCAGCAACTCCGCCAGCCGTTTTGGGTGCCAGTCGTTTTCGGCACCAGCCCTTTCGGGCGCCAGCATTTTCGGGCGCCAGCATTTTCGAGCGCCAGCCTTTTCGAGCGCCAGCCTTTTCGGGCACCAGCTCTTTCGGGCACCACCCTTTTCGGTCACCATAGATCGCACAGTCCTTGTCTCTCGAGCCGCTGTCTATACCACCCATCTGCCCCAGCAACCGACCTCGACAGGCCCCATGCCAACCTACCGATGCAGCCCACGACTCATCCCGTCAATCTTAGCAAGTACGTCCGCTTGACCAAGTATCGGCTTTCCTGCCTTGGCTCTTGGCCTCTGCTCCCACCGGTTCCTCCTCCTTCAACTTGCCAACAGACAAATCCACTGGGCCATTTGCTTTCTGGTAGCGATGGATCACCCTCAACGTGTTATACCGCCAGTCACAAATCATCCCCCCTCCACTCTCCCTCGCCCTTCGTCAATCACCCCTTCATCAGTGATCAGCACCTTGTTCATGCAGGGTTGGCAGCACGATATCACCATGTGTCCTCCTGCGCAGCAAGCCCAGTATCGACTGGCGTACACAAGCTACATGCGGGCCATTGTTTAGTATGGCCGTCCTCCGATGCTTGCTGCCAATGATAGCTATGTCAGGCAGTCGCCGGTGTTCAGTCAAGCGGTCCTTGTACGTGTCTTCGCTCTCCTCATCTCCACATGCTCACTCTACTGTAGTACGGTGTCAGGATTGATATACCAGACTTCAGCGAGATGCATGCGACTCAACGGTTTTCGATCACCATGCTCGCCCATCTCAAGGATGCTCTCATCAAGTACACATGGATTGCCCAGAGATGCAAACGTCCATCACTCGGGACTGCCTGGCATTTGACCACCTCTACACATCGAATCATTAACGCTTGATGCATGCTCAACCGGCACAAAAGCATTGCTCATTCTTGCTCATTCAACATTGACTGACACTGGTTCAACATTCATCTCTCATTCGACAACGGTCTCTCATTCGACAACGGTCTCTCATTCGACAACGGTCTCTCATTCAATAACGGTCTCTCCTGCAACAACGGTCTCTGCTTCAACATCAATCTCACCTTCTACATCCATGTCTCCTTCCACAGCGATCTCTCCTTCGACATTAATCTCTCCTTCCACAGCGATCTCTCCTTCGACATCACTCTCTCCTTCGACATTAATCTCTCCTTCCACAGCGATCTCTCCTTCGACATCAATCTCTCCTTCCACATCAATCTCTCCTTGGACAGCCGTCCCTCCTTTGACATCCGGCTCTCCTTCTCGATTGCAATCTGCTCATCTGCTCATTCCTTTGACGGCAACTATCTCTCGCTATACGTGACAGAGATGCTGACGGATCTACTGAGATTGTCTCCTACCGGGCTCTGCACATCCGTCAATGTCTCTTTGACGCACTGTATATCGACGATGAACGCCTCGTGTTCCCCTTTGGCGTGCATACCTGCCTCGCGTCTTGGTCTAGTATCTCAACATCTCCCTGGACCGTCGATGGCCTCCAAAGCCAACCCGTCAGATTCGCAAGAGGCAGCTCATTGGCAAAGCTCGATTCCCGAAGCCTGAGAAGGAGTTCGATCACCGAAACTTGTAGCATTCCCCTGCGAGCAATGCTCACACCAAGGCCATGGTCGAAGAGGACCTTCTGCCGGCCGACGAGAGCTCGGACAGTCACACGCCGATGGTCCAGCGCTCTCAAGTCAAGCAAATGCATTGGTCGAAGTGGAAGGAGGCGGAGAATCTGTCCTTTCCCCTGCGTTGCAAATTCTGGCAAGTCAAGTCCGGCGCCTTGGAGAAGATCCGGCCCATTGCAGTTGTGGGGGAGACAAGGGTCGTGTTCGCATTGCAGATGTGTATCTGCCTGCGCCGTTCTGTGTACGTCCCTTGTCTCTCTCCCATAATTCAACTGATAACCCACCGCTAGATGATACGGGTCTACATACGTGCTACTGTGGTAGCCCATGATAAACATACCAAGCACTGGGCTCAATCGTGGGATCAATGCTGGCTTTGGTTGTAATGCGCTCAGTGCCATCTCATTAAGACAGATACGTTCGGCAACCGTCAGTATCCCCGCATTTCGTTTAGGGGGTTTGCTCACTATTTGCCTTAAACTTGGTAGCGCATCTACACCTCGACGAGACCGGCGATTGCGTGGAGAATGGTCTAGCGAGCTCATCAACAATGTCATTCGAAAGGAGTTGAATGGAAGCGAAGGTGCAAACGGCTTTCCCCACCACAACATTGTTTGTAAAGGAGAGGTATTCCATCCTCTCGACCAGCCTTTTCGGTCACCAGCCTTTTCGGGCACCAGCATCTTTGGGCACCAGCCTTTTCAGTTGCCAGCCTTTTGGGGCACCAGCATCTTTGGGCGCCAGTCTTTTCGGGCGCCAGTCCTTTTGGGCACCAGCCTTTTTGGGCGCCAGCATTTTCGGGTGCCAGTCTTTTCGGGTGCCACAGCCGGATAGACAAGGCCATTCCTCGCAGGTGAGTTTAGGCTTTGGTCGGCTCCATCCTTACGCTCACAACTCGACATTGGGCAATGTGATGGGCAGGCCAAAGATTCTCGCGTCAATATCTCAGCGGTTCACACAGTATCCGGCCAACAATCAACTGATATCAAAGGAGGACCTGAGGAAGTAGCCCAGCGTTCATCCCTTCTTCTTCGCAAGTACCTCTCCTCAGCCCAGCATTGGCGTTCCAGCCTTGGCTCTCTCTTCATCTCAGCTCCCACTGGTTCCTCCTCATTTTTCTGGCCAACAGACCACTTGACAGGGCCATGAGCATTCTGGTAGCGATGGATCACACTCGACGCCTAACACCGTTGGTCACACACCATCCCACCTCCGCTCTCCCTTGCCCTTTGTCGAACGCCCCCTCCTCACAGAACAGCAACCAGTTCCTGCAGGGTTAACAGCAAGATATGACCATGGCTCCTCCCGCGCAACAAGCTCAGTTTCTATTGGCGTACACAAGCTACATGCGGCCGTTCGTTCAGTAGGGCCGTCCTCCAATGCTTGACGTCAATGAAGACCATATCAGGCAGTGGACGGAGTTCGGTTGAGTGACCCTTGTACGTGTCTTTGCTCTCTTCCTTCTCCACACCCTTACTCTATTGTAGTCCAATGTAAGGACCGATATACTCGAGTTGGGCAACATGCATGCGAATCAGCCATTTGGATCGGGATGCTCGCGCATCCCAAAGATGCTCTCATCCAGTCCAGAAGGTTTGCCTGGCAGCGATCAGAACGATCTTCGCTTGCGACCGCCTAGCATTTGCCCACCTCCACACATCGATTCATCCAAGCACGGCTTGATGCATGCTCCGCCTAGTCAACTGCATTACTCCCTCGAGCAAATAGCTCCTTCAACATTGGTCAACCCTTCGACATCTGTGTCTCCTTCAACATCAATCTCACCTTCAACATTGGTCTCTCCTTTGACATCTGTGTCACCTTTAACATCAATCTCACCTTCAACATTGGTCTCTCCTTCACAACGATCTCGCCTTTGACGTCAGGCTCTCACTCTTAACTGGCTGCCTCACTCTGCTCACTCCCTTGACGGCAACCATCTCTCCCTATGGCGCGATACAGATCCTGCATACAGCTCGGTCTGCACATCGCTCAAGGGCTGCTTGGCTCTGTACATTGACACCGACCGCCTTGTGTTCCCCCTGGAACACGGATACTTGCATTGCGTACTGCTCGAGCATATCAAGGATTCAGCTAACGGTCGATGGCTCCAGACGCCAGATCATCACATCCACAGGAACCTCCTCATTCGCAACATTTGACTTTCAATGCCTGAGAAAGTGTTCGATCACCGATACTTGCCGAATTTCCCTGCGAGAAACGCTCACCCCAAGGCCATGGTGGAAGAGGGCCTTCTGCCGGCCGACGAGAGCTCGGACAGTCACGCGCCAATGGCCCAGCGTTATCAGGTCTCGCCAATGCATTGGTGTAAGCGGAAGGAGGCAGAGTATCCAGACTGTCTCCTCCGTGGCAAATTCAGGCAAGTCAAGAGATGTACCTTGGAGAAGATCCGGCCCATTGAAGTTGTGGGGAGATGGGCCGTGTTCGCATCACGGATGTCCCTGCCTGCGCCGTCCTGTGTATGTCCCCTTGTCTCTCTCCCCTATTCAAGTGCTGACCCACTACTAGATGGTATGAGGTCTACATACGTGCATGAAGACGATCTCAATAAGCGGACAGAGATCAATCAAGCTGTCCTTGTACGTATATTTACTCTCTTCATTTCCACAAGCTCACTCTATGATAGAACGCCACGAGGAATGAATTACCTGACCCCAGCAACATGCACGCGGATGAGCTGATTTGGATCGCCATATCCGCGCATCTCAAAGAGGGTCTCTTCCTTTCAACAACGGTCTCTAATTCAAGAATGGCCTCTCATTCAACATCGATCTCTCCTTCAACAGTCGTCTCTCCTTCAACAGTCGTCTCTCCTTCAACAGTCGTCTCTCCTTCAACAGTCGTCTCTCCTTCAACAGTCGTCTCTCCTTCAACAGTCGTCTCTCCTTCAACAGTCGTCTCTCCTTCGACATTGGGCTCTCCTTTGGCATCTGTCTCTCCTTCGACATTGGGCTCTCCTTCGACATTGGGCTCTACTTCGACATTGGGCTCTGCTTCGGCATCTGTCTCTCCTTCAACAACAATGTCTCCTTTGACATCAGTGTCTCCTTCGATGCCCGTCGCTCCTCCATCATCATTGATCTTCAACATCTGTCTACCTGCAGTAACCCTATGCTCTCATGCATTGGTCTGTACTCTGCAGATCCGTCTCTACCAGTGCAATCCTATGTACGGTGAGTCTTTCATTATCTTACTGGTGATCTTGCATTAATGCACTGCTAGATCTCATCGATTCCACTACATGCGTGCTGCTGCTGTAACTCCATGGCGATGAACCCCTCACACTTCACTGTAATGTGGATAGTCTATCTTTCGACTGCTATCTCTCCTTCGACATCTCGCTCTGCTTCAACATCTGTCTCTCCTTCAACCATTCGCTTGGCTTCAAAATGTGTCTCTCCTTCAACCGCTCGCACTGCTTCACCATCTGGCTCTGCTTCGACATCGGTATCTTGCCCTACTCTAGCATCCGTCCTCTCCTTCAGCATCAGTCTCTACTTCAACATCGGCCTTCTACTCTAACACATCATATTGTCCGTTCTGTCTAACATGGGCTGTTCTACAAAAACCGACTGACTGTATCGTGTCATGTTTCAGGTGAGTCTCCACTTAAACACTGGTCTCTGCTGTGAGCATGGGCGCTGATTCAATGTTGTTAGCACCTTTTCGGTGTTGGTCTTATATAGATACCTCTTTTCTTGAAATCTGATCTCTTTCATACAATCTCCCTATATATATAGTTAGAATTCATGGCGTTTACTTGGCTATCTTCCTGCAGTCTGCCAGTACTGACTTGGCAGGCAGTCGAGCATGGTGCCCGAAAGTGTGGGCGCCCAAAAAGGCTGGTGCCCGAAAAGGCTGTCGCCCAAAAGGACTGGTGCCCGAAAAGGCTGGTGCCCGGAAAGGCTGGAACCCAAAAAGGCTGGTACCCAAAAAGACTGGCTCCCGAAAAGGCTGGTGCCCGAAAAGGCTGGTGCCCGACCCAATACTAAATAATATGGGAGGGGCAATCCAGCCCTAAGCAATCTGAGGTCCGTGCGCCAGAGACGAAAAAAGCCCTTGATGTGCATCACGGACAACTTTGCTCAATCCATTATCTCACTTTACACCTGCTTTCTCTAATTTACTTAACTACAACTCAGTCGATGTCTCGGCTATACAAGACAGACTTGCTCTTGCCCGTGCAGCGAATGATGGAGATTTGGGGACTCGAGGAGCTTGACCCTATGGCCTGTCGCGAGTGCCATGAAATATGCGTGCCATATCTTTCATTCGACCGCTGTGGATTGAATCCACAAAATTGGGGGCGAATCTACTGCAAGGTGAGCCCAATGTATAAGGAGATAGTGATCCTGATGCGAGAATGATGATAGTGCAGTGATCCCGAGCACTACAATCAGAGCTTCCACTTCTACACGAATGGATTCGATGACGGCTTGCGAGAGGACATCAAAGCAGTGTTCAATGACATTTGTCTCGAGGATTACCCAAGCAGTCCACCAAGGCGTCGTTCAGCAAAGCCTGTTGAAGTAGCAATTACTGCCAGTACCAGTACGATGGCCGGCGCTAATTTTCGACCCCGGAAACCACGATGCACGTACCACCTGTGCACAAAGGATCGCAACTCCAAATGCCCCCTATTGCACTGCAGAACATGTTGTTTGCGCGAACAGCAGAGACGCCCAGTCAACTGGGCAGAGCATAGAAGCCACATGTTCGACTCCTTTCCTCCACCATCAGATGGATCTACATATACCCCAGCCCCAACACATATCCCAGGAGCGACCAGTGCTGAAGGAGAGTATGCACCGCACAGCATGGTCGCCCAATGGCAACACCATCGGTGACAGCACAGTCCAGCATGTCTGCACTTTGTTAGAAAGGACGATTTGTAGCGCGAGGGAGAGGAACTTACAGGATCCATCAGCTTCCTCCTTGAACTTATGGCAGATGTCGCACGCATGGGCCCAATGTTCCTGGCCATTCTTAGCCATGAATTGGTTGCGCTCCAGCATTGCGGATGTAAGTCGTTCGGTCTGAGAAAGGCCAGGGGTATTGGGAAGCTGCAACGAGGTGCCATGCTCATGATGGTGAAGAAGCAGTGCATAGAGATCGAACAAATCAGCGACATGTTCTCCACGAAGAGGCGATACTTGATAGGGTCCTTGATACGGTGTAGAAGTAGAGATCAATGTTGAATTATAGACCTGGGCGTTTGCAGACATAGATGAGCTGGATGTTGAAGGAGAGTCAGATGTTGAAGGAGAGGCTAAAAAGAGAGATTGACGAACTGGGAGCAGACAGTGAGGCTTCGAAAGAGTTCGCAGAGCTTGTCCTCAAAAAGAAAGTGTTTCTCGCCTTGGATGACAGGCGGTATGCCCTGATAGTAGAGTCGAAAAGGGGAGCCATCAGGTCGACGCTGGTCCATATAGTTGAGGTGGTACGTTGTATTGCAGATTGTACACCGGAGCGAAGTGACCATAATGGGAAAAGCACCACGGCCAACGGTATAGAGTGCGGCCTTGTGCCTTCTTGGATCGACAAGGCGAGCCCCTCTTCCATGAGCTGTGAAGTATGGGCAGGCAATATTCTTGCAGACTCGCGTTGGCGGATAAAACTCCTCGGGCGCTACAAAGGGTTAGAAGAGAGAGACAGGTATGCGCTGATCACTCACTAAGGTCAACGGTATGGCCATAGCGAGCAAAGGCTGCAAAACTGTCGACAAGCGGAGTAGACGGATGGGTATACTTGCGAAAGCTGTCCCAAAGCTCATTGCGGAGAACAGACCACAGCGCAACAACTTGAGGATGGGTGATACCAAGGGACTGGGCCAAGAATGAGACAGTGGAGACGGGCATATTCGGGGGCGCAGGCGGAAGTTCATCAAGAGTGGTGTCTCCTTGCCAAGCTATGCGGGATTGCAGGTGACGAGCAGCCGCCATGAAGTCCAATGCCTGCCGAACAGTAAGGTCGCCGATCCAAGGCCCGAGTAGCCTGATCTGGTTGTAGAAATCCGCAAGACACATAGCAGGATCCGACGAGTGAAGAGCAAATCAGCGAAGGAGAGACAATGTCGAAGGAGAGACAATGTCAAAGGAGAGCCGATGTTGAAGGAGAGCCAATGTCGAAGGAGAGCCAAGGACGAAGCCAGCAGAGACAGCGCAAATGTGCTATCGCTATCGCGCGATTGTCAGTCCCTGAAACAGTCACTAGTATCGATTTATGATTTTCGTCATGCTGGCTCGTTAAGATGGTTGCCGCACGTGGGAAGCGGCTGTGCCGGCTATAGGGACCCCTGGAGTGTGCGACGCGCCGCACAAAAAAGGCCCCGCACAAATGCCCGCACGAAAGTTCACGGAACCTGGTTGTACTGGTTGCTGTGGCCCACTGTCAGAAGCGTGATGCCAAGCACAGGGTCTCGCCGTGTTCCCACCCGGTCCCTGAGCGGAAGCAGTGGCTGTTTTGGGCACAACGCGAATTTAAGGTGCACCACACACACTTGCAACCTAGTCCGCTATCACACACGGCATCGGGACTGCATTGCCCGCGTTGTATTGCGCTGCTCTCTGTGAACACTGCGTGAGCGATGCAGCTGCCCCGCCGAGTGCCATGGACGTCGCGCGCCGAGCTGCAGCACGTCTGCGACTGGATATACTCACCCGACAGCACTCCCAACGACCGCGACCGCGCGCTGCACAGGGTACGCCCCGCCCCGCCCCTCTCCTCACTCATCCACCGTGCGTCCTGACCGCCCACCCCGAGCAGCTCTCAGCATGGGCAGCAACCACCACCCTCCCCGCCGCCCTCAGCGCCACCCTCGCCCTCCTCTCCGCCCTCGCCCTCGACTCCCCGGCACGCACAGCCCCAGCCCCAGCCCCAGCCCTCCCCGCACGCCAGGCCTACACCCTCGCCCTCCTCCGCCTCGTCAACGGCCTCGTCGACCCGCTCCAGTCGGGCATGTACGCCCGCCCAATCGCACACATCGCCACCCAGCTCGGCCTCCCCGCCTGGTGGGTCGAGCTGCGGCATCAGGGAACGCACGACGACCTCCCGGGCCTCGCCGTCCTCAGGCTCGCCGCGCATGAGGTGAGTCGGTTCACACGTCTCGGAGGCACTTCAGGCTAATGGCGAGCAGGCCCTCGACTGGCTCTACACCCACTACTTCCTCCCGACTCTGCACCCCTCCTCCCCCGCCACCACCTCCCTCCCTCACCACCCCATCCCCTCGGCCGCTGCCCTGCTCAAAGCCTACAAAACCCTCTCCAAGCAGATAACGCGCGACAGCTCCCTCCTCGGCCCCTCGAGGCGCGAGATGGAGCGCCTGCTCCGCGCGTGG
This sequence comes from Calocera cornea HHB12733, assembly GCA_001632435.1. Classification (NCBI taxonomy): domain Eukaryota; kingdom Fungi; phylum Basidiomycota; class Dacrymycetes; order Dacrymycetales; family Dacrymycetaceae; genus Calocera; species Calocera cornea. The sequence continues at coordinate 73,922 of KV423955.1, forward strand.
CAGCGGTGGGTCGCCGAGGTGCGCGTGGCTGTGGGCGTTGGTGCCGCTGGAGGGGGAGCGGGGTGGGGTACAGCGGGCGAGGAGGAGCGGGAGCGGGAGCGGGAGGCGCTCGAGTGCGTTGCTGAGGCGTTGCTGGAGCGGGGCGGGCTCGTCCCCGTCTCTCGCAAGTACGCCCCTTTCCCCCTCCCCCCTCCCCCCTCCCCGCGGAGCCGCCTAACGGCCCCACCCAGAAAACGGCCGACGCTGACGGACCCCACGCTGCCGCGCGAGCTCGCCGCGCTCTGGCAGAAGCTGCTCGACAACCTGCAGGCGCACCACCCGCTCTTCGCCCCCTGCCTGTTCCATGTCCTGCTCGCGCGGCTCGCGGACCAGCACAGGCACAGGGACGCGACGGAGGACGCGTGCTTGGTCGGCTGGGCCGCGTGGGCTGCTGCGCGCTGGGCGGAGGCGCTGGGCGGGCGCGCGGAGGCGCTCGGGCAGGCGTGTGGGCTGCTCGGTGAGATGGGGGAGGGCGGGGGTGAGGGGCTGCGGGCGCTGGTGAGGCTGCTCGCGGGGGGGGATCACGCGCTGGGGCGCGGGGCGGAGGTGCTGCTGCGGATCAGCGGGGGGACTCGGCAGGCGGTACGTGCCCCCTTCCTTTCTTTTCTTTTCTTTGCGTTGGGTTTGGCTCAGAGGGGGGATGTACTGATCTATGGTTGGTTGGGGCAGGGGTGGGAAGAGGGGAGTGTGAGCGAGATGGAGGCCCGCCTGGCACAGCTCCAAGCGGCCGTGCGTGCTTCCCAGTTCATCCATTCCTGCAGCTGGACTGACACGGCGCGGCAGCTCGCGCGGCAGCCGGCTCCGCTCGCAGTGCGCGGCGAGGCAGAGGAGGCTGAGGCGGCTACAGCAGGAGGGAGCGAGGCCGCGCGCGGCTGGCGCATGCTCGCGCGGCGGGAGTGGGCTGGGGGGCCTATCGGCTGGGTGGGGCCTGTGTAGCTCTCTCTGTTCGTTCGGGACGGGAGAGAGGGAGAGATAGAACGCATGGATTGCTGGCTGCGGATTGCTAGCTGTACATTTGGCGCGCTGGGGACGGAGTACGGATGCGCTGGGGTTGTACGTTTGGTACAGTACGGATGGACGAGTGAGCGCGCTCTGGACGGTTACCACACCGCGTAGGGGAGGAACTTTCCACTGCGGCACGGATCAGCCCACGCGGCCTCGAAAGCAACAAGGAACGAAAGAGGAAAGAGGGAAAGAACGAAAGGAGGCTTACTCGAACGTGAGCACGACGCGATCGCCCTTTGGGTCCACCTTCCTGTCCACGCTGACGCGGCAGTCGATCATGCTCATTATGCCGTCCTGCCCGTCGAACTTCTCCGCGATGACGGCCTTGATCGGGTGGCCGTAGACCATGACGCCCTCGTACAGGCGGTAGATCACCGGGTCCGTCGGCACGCCCCCGCCCATCCCGCGGTAGGGGGTGAAGCTCGGGCCCAGGCCGGCGGTGAGCGCGCCGAGCGGGAGGGAGAGCGCCTCGGCGAGCGCGGAGAGGTCAGAGGAGGACGGCTTCGCCTGCCCGTAGAAGAGCGCCGCGACGTACATCTCGGCTTTGCCGAGCGCGGCCGCGAGCTGCGCAAAGGTCATGTCTGGGGGTGGGGTGGGGGGGGAGCGAGCGCGAGGGGGGAGGGGGGGGGCGCACTCTTGGCTGCCTTTGCCTCGTGGAGCTGGGTGAGGACGGGGGGCAGGTGGGCGAAGGGGCCTGTGAGGCTCTGGGAACCGGGGGGACAAGTCCGGGTCAGCATATCTCTTGTGGTGAGCGCTGGCAGAGGGGCGCACGGCGGTGTCCATTGTTCCACTGGGAGGGGTGGGGAGGGGATGCGCTGGGCAGGCACTGACGGCCGCTGCGCTCGCTGGACTGCAGGGGTCTATATACCGCCCGGGCTGGCGGGTCGCGTGACCGTGACGGCTGCCGGCTGTATTGCCAGCTCGTTAACGTGACTACTCCGCCCTGCAGTCGCCGTGGCCATTGCGGGACTGCGCCCGGCCCAGCAGCGGCTTACCAATATTAATGCAGATGTGTGGCCTGCCCATCACCACCCCGGCGGACAGCGAGCGAGGACGCGCCCCACGTGCTCCTCCCCCGCCCCTGCGTTTCGAGCCCGGCCGTTGGGCGCGTCGTGGCCTCCGAATCATCCTCATCACCCCCTTGCTCACTCACCCCCTCGGCTTACAGTATTCCTCCCCTGCACAGCACCACACCACCCATAAGCAACGATGACCGCCCCAGCGACAGTCGACATAACAGTCCGCCCCGCATCGGCCAAGCCCCTCCCGACAGCCCCCTCCCTCCCCGTCTCCCTCCCCCTGCCCCCAACAGCGACAGTCGCGGAGCTCAAGCGCGCCCTCGCCAGCAAGTACCCGCGCCTGCACGTCCACAGGCAACGGCTCACACTCGATGCCCCCCCCGACTTCCCTGGGGCGAAGGCGAACGGGGGAGCCAAGCCCCGCGTGCTCGACGACGACGAGACGCTCGCTGCCGCCGGGCTGGCCAGCGGCGGGCACGTGAGGGTCAAGGACCTCGGGCCGCAGATCGGCTGGCGCACAGTCTACGTGATCGAATACGTGCGTCCCCCCTCGGCCGCTCGTCAAGAACTAGAATCGGACACACTGACCCCCGTGCCGATACCATGCGCAGCTCGGGCCCCTCCTCCTCCACCCGCTCTTCTACCACGGCAAAGCCCTCATCTACCGCTGGGCGCTGCCGTACGACCACTCGGCGCTCCAGCGCACAACGTATGCCCTCGTCATGCTCCATTTCCTGAAGCGCGAGCTCGAGACGCTCTAGTGAGCCCTGGCCCGTGCCATCCCATCCCTCTTCCACAGCACTGACACTGACACTGACACTGCCCCTCCCCGCCCGCCCCACCCACTCCTTCCTCCACTCCCGCCGCACCCTCGCCGCGCCCCCGGCCACCCAGCCTGCACAAGTTCTCCCGCTCAACAATGCCCTTCGCCTTCGTCTTCCGCAATAGCGCCCACTACTGGCTCCTCTCCGGCGCCCTCGTCGCCCTCGTCGTCTACTCGCCCTCGTACGGCCAGCAGGCGCTCGAAAGCTCGGCGGACCCGGCGCTGGGCCCGCGCTTCATCTGGGCCTGGGTGGCCTTGTGGACTGTACGTGCCCTGCTCCTCCTCCCTCCTCCCTCCTCCCTCCTCC
>KV423955.1:77886-152202 GCA_001632435.1 Calocera cornea HHB12733
CTCCGCTAGTCGAGCCCCTCGATAGCCGCCTGCACCCTCGGCGGCCCGCCGACCCAGCTCTTCTTCTGCGGCGCCCCGCCGCCCGGCTCGCCCCCAAACAGCTGCGCCATCATCTCCTGCATCATGTTCCCCCTCCCGCCGCCGCCGGGCGGGGCGATGGCAAAGTACATCTCGCCCAGCGCGCGGGCGGCCTGTGCCCCTATGTGTCAGCCGCTGCTCCCAGGAGGGAAGATCAGGCGAACGTACTTCGCCAAGCTCCCTGCCGCCCAGGACAGTCAGGTACCGTCTTGTCAGCGCGCGCCACGCGTCCCGCTGCGGCACGCCGTCCCCGCTCCTCCTGCACGTGGCGACGAGCAGCTGGAGGCAGTTGACGCCCGGGTCGCTGGTCACCCACACGCTGTCCTCCGCGCCCCTCACCTCCTGCGCGCCGCCCGCCAGCGCCGGTACGGCAGCCACAAAATGCGCGAGGAAGGTCGTGGCGGAGGAGAAGTTCGCTTGGAGGAGGTAGGAGAGCACCGCGCGCGCGGCGTACGGGAAGGGCGAGGGCGCGGGGACGGAGGCGTACCATGCTGCCTGGGAGGCGGCGAGCAGGCGGGCCGAGTCCTTCAGGGGCGAGGACAGGAGGTGCGGCTCGCAGAGGTCGTAGTGCCCTTCTGCTGGGGCGTTAGTGGGGCATTGGAAGGGAGTGAGGGGGCCGAGAGGGACCTTTGTAGTACAGCTCGCCGATGTAGTGGTGCAGCCCTGGGTCGCCGGCTGGGCACGGGCAGGCGGTTGCGGACCAGCTGGGCTAGGGTTAGACGGCGCGCATACATGCGCCGGAGATGGACGTACTTGACGGATTTGACGATCAGGTCTTTCCTCCATGAGCCGGTGTTGTCCGTCAATGCGATGAGCTGGGTTAAGCGGGCTATATGCTCATCAGCGCGCTTTCAGGGGTCGGAATTGAGGGACGCACATCGGCTCGTGTCGTTCACGCCCACGCCCGACTTCTCATAGCAGTCCAGCAGGAGTCCCGTGAGGTCGGTCCCGCTCCCAAACTCCTTGACCTTCATGAGCTCCCTCGCGGCGACAAAGAGCACCTCGATGGCGACGTCATACTGCGGCGGGCGGCTCTTGACGAGGCGCGAGTAGGTGGTGCGCGCCTTCTGGTGGGCCGAGTACGCCGAGGTGGGGATGAGCGGGAGGATCTGCGCGAGCAGCGTCTGCGGGTCGTGTGCGCGGGGCGGCATTGTGGGCGGTGCGGGCGGTGAGGACGTCGGTGGGCGGGTTGAGCGCGCAACCGGGCTCAGGCTGCCAGGGGCCACGCGATGGGGAACGTGTCGGTGAGCTCATCCGGAGCCAATTCAAACCGCCGGCAGCGGGGAAGCGGCCACCGACTCGCCCTTCGTTTGGTCAAAGTACAGAAGCAGAGAATTATCCCAGTCCGATTCTCGAGACAACTGCCAACTTTACCAGAAACGAAAACGAAAAGTGCATTCAATGTTTGTCTCACTACTGAATGACCCGCCCTGTGTCAGCAGCCCGTGTCAACCGTGTGGCCGCCGCGGCTTTGCTCACAAGCACGGCGGCGGTCGTCGGAGGACCTGAGGGCACCGCTGGGGACGATCGCACCGCTCTCCCGTTCTGGCGATCACCGTCTTCCCAGAAGCCACCGCGGCAGGTCGCCTCAGAAGCGCCCCTCGCTGTCCGTGATCAACTGGTCACTGTTCGAGTGGCTTGTACGACGGCCACTTGCTTCACTGTACTCGACATATGCACAAATATAACTGCCAATTACTGGTATACCCGGGGTATCTGCTAGCCTCTATCTTCGGAACGCATTCAAGAATACATGCTGCCCACCACCTCCAGCACCTTCCGCCTCATCCCTGAATAATCTCCCTCATCGCCGCCCAGTCCGGCGAGGCGTCCTCGACCTCGATCTTTGCGAGCTCCCTCAGCGCCCACCGCGCCATCCGCTGCGCCCGCTCCTTGTTCCCGAGCCGCTGCTCAAACTCTGCAAACCGCACGATCACCTCCGCCCGCTCGCCCTGCAGCCCCTCCACCTCCAGCATGTTCAGGATCCGCTGCACGAACGCCTTGGTCGTCCCGCCCCAGCGGACGAGGTCCTCGTCCCCCTCCCCGTCAGCATCTGGTAGCAGGTTATTCACCGTCATGCGGACCGTCTCGGATAGTCGGTAGGTGGGCGAGTCCTTCTGACAGGCCAGGCAGTCGCAGGTGAAACCGTAGTTGCTCAGAAGATGCGCTTCTCGATCGAGGTGAGGCAGGAACGGGTCAATATAAGTGATGGTGATCTCGGTCCCAGCTCGAATATGCTTCGTCGCTACTAGTCCTACCGCAAAGTTATCGCTGTGCACTGCATCAGTTAAACACACCAGGACGCGAGTGCACAAGGGCTCACTAGTCCCAGTAGTACCGCGCGTTGGGGATGCAGCTGTGGTTGACGCGCGACGCGAACTCGCACACGGCCAGGTGGTCTTCTCCGTCAGGTGGGAGCGCGATGCCGACCGCGTTTGTAGCAACAATACCGTGCAGCTCGGTCATCCCGGGGATGCCCCTTGCAGAATTATACAGATTGGATAGTGTCTCTCTTCTCGGTGCCTTCATCCCGGCGAGGCTGACAGACGCGTCGAACCGCGCATCCATACAGGCCACCAAGAGCGGCTGCTCGCGAAGGACAAAAGTGCCCGCTTCGATATTGCGCGTAGCCACCATGCCTTGCCCCTTTTCCGCAACGCTCTGTACTCGAGCATATGGAACCTGGCCATAGTGAACTTCTGACGTCGAAAGCGGCCTGTAGGGGTGCTGAGAAAGAACGCTCGCTGTCGGTGGCTTGACTATGCAGAGGCATTCTCCATCCCCGACGACGAAAATATTGAGGGGACCGACATCTGGATGCTGGACCACTGTGGACGGTCCTGCCAGAGTGGAAGTCGCTGCGAGGAGCGTCTCCGTTGCTGAAGCGTGTGCTGTCGGTGGACTGGTTGGTCGCGCAGAAGTCGGTGTCGCTGACTCGTCCTCCTGTACGACGATAGTAGGAAGTTCAACACGTGGTCGCCGCGGTGTTCTCTCCCTTTCCCGCGTGTCCTCTGCGGGCCAAGTCGACCCTCCGACCGTTGGCTTAGATACGTCCCGCTGCGACATGGGTGCTGTTTTGTCCGTCCTTGCGTCGCCGCTTGCCCTCAGCTTTTTGTGGTGGCATAGAGGAGGTTGTTCTCCTAGAATGAACGACTCATTCAGGAAAATTTAGCTCGCTGAGGCGCACCGCTCACAGACAGCCCATCAGAAGTGCGAGAATCCTCTTTAGTCACTAAAAGGCAAGCACCCCTTTCCACGACATCGTCGCACCCCTGTTTCTCTCTCTAATTAAGGGAAAACGCGTGATGTCTTACGAGGCGCTGCCTTTGGTTACAAGGTTTCCACTGTATGGATGAGTTCACTGCGACCTCCTTCAGGCACTGTACATGTAATCAACTTGGCTCCGCGAAAGTTGTCGATGCCCATGCAGCTCAACATAGCTGCGAGTTGCAGGTCGACGCAAGCTCGAAGCACCGCCAGCAGAGCAAGCAGGCGATGGACGTGCAGACAATCTCGCTGTTGTCCCTGTCCCGTCAAGGAATATATATATGGCTGAAAGGAAATGGTCGCACAAGTAAATAGAAAGCTGTGCATAGCATTGCCACTGCGTCATTCATAGGGTCCTGCTGGCCTTCAGAGGCGTTTTCAGCGGCGGCATAAGGCGACCCGCCGACGGCGCGGGAGGGCGGTAAAGGGCGTTCGGAGATGGTAGAAACGGATCCGTCGTCCGGAACGATCAATCAAGAAAGAAAATGTTACCGTTCACGTAAATGTCCGAAGGCAAACGCCATTTGGGGACCTGGGTCTGTCTCTTTTGTTGCCTCCTTGGCTACTTGCGGCGGAGCCTTCCGGAGCAGTGAATGCTGACCAAGGGGATTACTATGCTGCGTCGCCTTCCACGCGATAGGGAGCACGGGTTTGCATTTCGTCGGAATAACCGGTATAGGTGTTTGCGGCTATGATTCCGTTCCTGCAACAGAGCTCTTTGTGCGGCTCCCATTCAGATCCAGTCTGATCGTGTCCCCGCGTTCCAGCTTAGCACGGAACGCTGAATGGGGTTGCACTGGAACTCTGGCAGGGACTGATAGTCAGCACCCTGGTTGCTGAAAAGCAGGTTATCAGCCGAAGAGGTGCTGCCTTACCAAACGGCTGATAGCCATGATCAGCACCTAGGGTCCGATACCTCCGTGGTCCGCGTCAAGAGAGTGCCAGTCACGCTCTGGGACCTTCATGCATCTGTCCTTTGGACCACCATCTCTCCGCCGTTTCATTTGCTCGCTGCTCTCTCCGTCCCCCCTACATTGCATGTATCTCCCACCAGCTTGCCCTTGTGGCCAACATAATTGGGCCATTGTAGGACCTCCTTCTGGAGGGCCAGGCTAGGCAATGTATATGTGCATATATGCATACTTTGTCAACTTTCAGCTTCCAACTCAGAGGCAGTGACCGGAGCGGTGAGGGGATAAGGTGCAAAAAACACAATGCTGTGATGCCATTGAGTGTGATAGACTTTAGATCTTGGCTGCTTGGATGGACACCAGACTGACAGATAATGCAACAGGCATAGATAGCTGTATCTAATCATAGTGCTGATATTAATGAACTATATTACTGAAGAACAGCCAGGTGCTGTTTACTTATCACTTTCTGCTGCTTATCAGCCGCTTCACCTAAGAAAACAACATACTGTTAATCAGCAACTACCGGCTGCTTGTAATCAGCTCCTTCGAGGGTCTCAGAGTTGTCGGGCCAGTTTATAATCACCATTGACGTGTTGCACGCGGGTTGGATCGGGAAGGCTTCTGTAGTTCGATCGCCCTTGCCTGCATCCGGCGACGTCAGACCTATGCTTCAGGCGCGCTTTTCCATCGCTAGAGAGCCGTGCTAGAATAGTAAAGTCATGGTCATGAGATCCATCGCCAGGACGAACCCGAATCTATAATAAAGACAAAACGATTTCGCCACGTGCTTTTGGCACGTGGCACAGTGGCGCGGTCCGCGTCGCGCTTCAAGCAAGGGTCCGGTCTGTCACACAATGGAAGCAAATCACTGGAAGCAAAGTAGTGGAAGCAAATCCAGCTAACCCCTAACCCCACACCCCAACCCTAACACCTGTAGAAGTGCACAATTCATGCACAAAAAATAGAATATATTACACTGAAAAGAATTAATGGATGATCAATTAGACTCTTGGAAAAGAGCCTGTAACCCTAAGAGAGAGACAGTAGAGGGGAACAGCAGACAGGTGGCAGGAGAGAGGAGAGCGGAGAGGGGATGGGGGACAGGGGACAGGGGACAGGGGACAGGGGACAGGGGACAGGGGACAGGGGACAGGAGATGGGAGACAGGAGACAGGAGACAGGAGACGGGAGGTGGGAGACAGGAGACGGGAGACGGGAGACAGGAGATGGGAGACGGGAGACGGGAGACAGGAGACGGGAGACGGGAGACGGGAGACAGGCAGTCAGAATACAATCAGAGTAGACCAGAGATATCTTGGCTCAAAATAGTAGCAAGAGCAAGTTGGAATCTTGGCAAAGAGCTTTTAACAATGAGGGAGACAGGAGATGGGAGACAAAAATGGGAGATGGAGATGGGAGAGGGGGAGACAGGAGATGGTGGGCAGGAGGGGGGAGACAGGAGGGGGGAGACAGGAGACTGGAAGGCCTTCAAGGCCAGGAGGATACAGTCAGAGTAAGGGAAGTTGATATATTGTGTATGTACCACACTGACCAGACACAGGGGTAGAGAGAGGCAAATGAAAGACATAAATATATGTCAATGGTACAGAGCCTGAGGCTACCACTGCACAGAGTGATTCACCTCTTAGATTGAGGTCTCTTCTCCTCTTTCATAGCCTGACTGTACAAGATGGCCAGGACTCACAAGGCAAGATGGGCACAGCAAACCCTTTGGGACAGCACTCCAGGCATAGCAAGATGGTCACCACAACATAGACACTGCAACATAGGTATCCTAATGCAGAAACCACACACAAAATACAAGGTGGGGCAACACAAGCACCACAACACAGGCACCATAGCATGGGCATCACAACATAGGCACCACACTGTGCACCACACAGGTACCATACTGCACACCACAATATAGGCACTGCAAGACGGGCACCGCAAGACGGGCACCGCAAGACAGGCACAACAGGGCAACAAGGGAGCAATGCAGAAAATCAGCAGACTCGGTGAGGGACCAAAGACAAGGGTTACAATGAGCAAAGCGAGACGGGTTACCCTAGTCCTCCATAAACTAATTGCGGGTTGCTGTGGCGGTGAGGGCCGCGCACGTGGGAAAAGCACGTGGCGCACGTGGCGTTGTCCGCGTCGCACCTCAGGGGAAGGGGTCCAATGGAAGCAAATCAGTGAAAGCAAATCAGTGGAAGCAAATCAATGGAAGCAAATATAGCTAACCCCTAACCCCACACCCCAACCCTAACCTGAGTGCACCATTAGCTGTACACACCACATAGTTATTTGGGGAACATTAAGTAAATAAAACAATTGGGGCAATGAGAGGTAGATGACAGGAGATGGGAGATGGGAGACGGGAGACGGGAGACGGGAGACGGGAGACAGGAGACGGGAGACGGGAGACGGGAGACGGGAGACGGGAGACGGGAGACGGGAGACGGGAGACAGGAGACGGGAGACAGGAGACAGGAGACAGGAGATGGGAGACGGGAGACAGGAGACAGGAGACAGGAGACAGGATCAAGGGAGATGGGAAACAAGATCAAGGGAGATGGGAGCAAGGCAGTCAGAATACAATCAGAGTAGTCCAAATATATCTTGGCTCAAAATAGTACATTATGAAGGGCAAGAGTAGATTGAGTTCTTGGCAAAGAGCTTTCAAAAATGAGGGAGACAGGAGATGGGAGATGGAGATGGGAGACAAGAGACAGGAGATAGGAGATGGGAGACAGGCCGGAGATGGAAGACAGGCAGAATACAGTCAGAATATGGTAGTTGGCAGGGTATGTACCACACTGGCCAGACATATAGGGGGAAAGGCCAATGATGGACGTATATATGCCTCAATGGCACATGGATCAAAGCCCCCATACTATGAGGGCACACAGTCTAGCAAAGCTGCCAACTAAACCTGACTGAGTCAAAGAGACCAAAGATGAGGGATTTGGAGGAGGTTGTGGCTGACAGTAGCCAATAACTAACCAATCGTACCCTTCATAGGTCCAACTAGGAGATACGTGGGACATCAAAGGTAGTTTGGATGAAGCAAGCAGACTTCGGAGAGAGTTCGGGAGTTCGGAGCGGGAGGACAGATGTGATGACCAGGCTTTCTCACAAGACTATGAAGATTCCTCAGAGATCAGATCTAAGGAGAAGCTACCTAAGGTACCAAAGGTTATATACAAAAAGAGTGAACATAGCCTCAGCTTCTCCTGAACACTCCAAAGTGAGACCCAACACTGCCTGAAGCATTGCCGACCACAGCATTACTCATCCGAACACAGCCAAGTACTGCCCCGCACAGCCGAAAGGTCACAGCCTTGCTTACCCTTACCTAATCCTGTGCCGAGGTATCCAAAGTCAGTATTTGGTAGACCAAAGATGTTGTCTGAGAGCCGAATATGTCGAAAGTAGTTGAATATCTGTGAACCTGCCAATAATAGCCGAAGTTAGGGCAAAGTTGGTGTCCCCTGACACATGCACAGTTTTCCTTTTACAGTGAGGACTCTTCCCATTTTAAGTGTCCCATGTATGCAAGACAGACAAGCCATGCAAGATACAAAGGCTACACAAGACAGGCAGAACAGGCAGAACAGGCAGAACAGGGAGGATGGGCAGAATAGGCAGAACAGGAATGACCCACAAGATGAGCAGGACCGGAAAAATGGGCAGGAAAGGCAGACCCTGTAAGATGGGCAGGACCCACAGGACAGGCAGGCTATGCAAGGCAAGTGGGGACAGTATCTGAACTTCTAGGACCTAATACGATGAGCGAAGCGAGACGGGGGACCCTAGTTAACAGCTATACATGGGACCTTATCAATTGCTTGACGCAATTTCACGTGGCTTCCTGTGGCGGTGTTGGTGATTCTTATTCTTGACCTTCTATCTTCCAGCTTGAATAGCTTTGCCTGCGGATTCGCCAACAGCTCTCGGCGCGGCTGGCCGGTTTTCCCCGCGTAAATTTAACCCATCAGGCCCGGCCCGCTCAGCGAGAAAGCATGTACCCCCGCGGGTACCCCACAACCCCGCACTGTATGAGACAAACACGCGGTCATCCTCCCCAAGTGTTTCTATGTTTGTATGCTGTCTATTTCTGCTTGCTCCGTCTCGGGAAACTGTGATAGGCGACAACTCCGGGATACGATGCTGTACAGGACTTCTTGGCCAGAGAGAAGCTAGGAGGAAAGCCCGAGCATACTCCTTTGGTCGTGCGGGCCTCCACGTTTCCCCAATCCCTCCCCACGTCCTTTTCGAGGCTTACGCCCGGGAAGGCGTCAGATTCGTTGCTGATCTTCCTGCTTCTTCTGGTTCTCAATGCTCCAGCCTTATGGGTGCCTGATCCCCGGTCGTATGAGGACGGGCGCTCGTGGCTCTCGTCTCAACTCATGCGACGTCTCGTCTTCTCGGACTTCTGCATACGCGCACTGTCCCCATTTGTCCCGTCAGCCGAATGCTCCGGATGTTCCGTCTGGAGCAGGCTCCAGCGCAATATAAAAGGCGAGTAGAAATAGTTTTGTGCAAGGCACGGTCCCTGGACAACTCTGCACGGTAGCAGTCCCTTCACGCCTCGCTCGCCCATCATGCCTATGCCCAAAACCGGTATCATTATGCTATGGCTGCTTTCGGGCATTGCCATCATCAACTCATGTGTCAACGGTTATGATGGATCCATGATGAACGTGAGTGGTCTAGTGTGTACTCTGGAAGACATGGCTGATCCTGGGCACAGGGCATGCAATCCCTTTCTCAATGGCAAACATGTTCGTGTAGCACGTCACAGCGCGAAGAGCTGTGATACTCAACCTGATTTGCAGATTTCAACACTCCTGACGGACCAACTCTTGGATTGCTCAATGCCATTTTCAATGCCGGTGGAACTGTCGGAGTCTTCTTTGCACCTGTGCGTCAATTGCAGCGGCGTTGACCAAACCGTCATCTTACAGGAACTCCAGTTTGTTACAGACAAACTTGGCAGAAAATGGGGTATTGCGATTGGCTCTGCAATCATCCTCGTCGGTGTAGTGTTGCAGTCCGCAGCCCAGAGCATACATCAGTTCATTGGTGGTCGCTTCGTCATTGGCTATGGCCTCGCGCTCTCGGGCAACGCTGTGAGTTTGTTGTTCGGGGAGCGCTATGCACATATTGAATGTATTTGCAGGCACCGATCCTGGTAGCAGAGCTCGCTCACCCCGACTTCCGCGGAACGATCACCGGACTGTACAACACCCAGTGGGCTCTGGGCTCAATCATCGCGGCATGGGTCACCTTCGGCACATTCTCCATCCAGGGCCAAGCGGCATGGCGCATTCCGTCGGCTGTCCAGGCCGCTCCTTCCGTCATTCTCCTAATCTTCCTGCCATTCATGCCCGAGTCTCCGCGCTGGCTTGTCGACAAGAATCGGTCGGACAAGGCCCGCGAAATTCTTGGCAAGCTGCACGGCAACGGTAACCTTGATGATCCGCTTGTCAACCTTGAGATGGAGGAAATCGAGGAGGCCATCCGCTTCGAGCGTGAGCACGAAAAGGTCAGCTACCTCGAGCTCGTCGCCACGCCTGGCAACCGCTATCGCATGTTCCTCGGTGTAAGCCAATCCATTTCAGTACATGACTTGTACTTACGTTTGAGAAGATCACGGTCGGCCTGTTCTCCCAGTGGTCCGGAAACGGCCTCATCAGTTACTACCTGTTTAAGGTGTTGGACAACATTGGTATCACCGACTCGAAGACGCAGTTGCTCATCAACGGCGGTCTCAGCATCTACTCCTGGATTCTTGCGAACACCGGTGCTTTCATCACCGACCGGATGAACCGCCGACCTCAATTCCTTTCTTCAACTATTGGGATGATGTGCAGCTTCGCTGCTCTGACAGCTGCTACCGGCGTCTACAACACAAACGGCAACAGCGCTGCTGGTATCGGTGCGTTGCTCTCTCAGATATGTCTATACCAGCGCTCACTGCATACATCAACAGCTGTTATTGTCTTGATATTCGTATACAGCGCTGCCTATTCCCTTGCTTGGACAGCTCTTACCTGTCTTTACCCGACTGAGATCATGCCCTACCACATCCGCGCCAAGGGTCTTGCTGTCTCCTCGCTGGCTGTCAACCTCGCACTCTTCTTCAACAGCTACGTCAACCCGATTGGACTCGACAATATCGGTTGGAAGTACTACTTCGTATATGTTGCGTGGCTGCCGGTGGAGGTCCTCACCATCTTCTTCTTCTACAAGGAGACGAAGGGCCGGACACTCGAGGAGCTAGCTGTCATCTTCGATGGCGAGGCTGCCGCTGTTGCCGGCAACATTGAAGTGCCGGGGCATGCCGACGAGGAGAAGGCATCCACTGAGCAGATCGAGAAGAGTTCGTCGGAGCAATTCGAGGTCTCGCCGATCAAGGCGTAGACGTGCGGTCAGCCTGAGTCTCCACACCGAGCTAGTGTAGAGGTTGTAGTCGCGTATTGTAATATAACCTGGTTGCTTAACCGTCATCATCCTGGAACGACAAGAGTCCCTTCTGTGGCTTCTTCTGCTTCTTGCTCGGCTTGCTCTCCTTTGCCTTGACCGATTGTGACTCGTCGTCGTCATCCGCACCAATGATCTTGCGTTTCTTCGACGATGCTCCGCCGCCTGTTGAGGCTTTCTTCGAGGATGAGAAGCTCATAGAGCCGTTGTCCTTTTCAGGCTGCGCCTTTACCGGCGGAGCCGACGATATCGGTTCCCCATCAGTAGGTTGTGCCTTCAGTAGTGGAGGCAAGCCCTTGGCTGCATTGCTGTCAGTTGCAGTCGTACCATCTCCAGCTGTTATTACGTACCCGCTCTGCGCTCATTCTCCACATCCTCTGCGCTCAGATGCTTGCCCGTTTTCAGCACAACGATTTGTGGTGCATCGTCTCCCTCGTCGTCTTCATCCCTCCCGTCCGGTCCGGGGCCCCGCTGCCTATCCTTCCCAGTCTTGTTGCTGCCCCACTCGCCCTCCTTCGGTCGCTCGGGTATGCCGGGTCGCCTCGGTATGGCTGGTCTTCCATCACCCGACTCCTCCCATTCGCCTCCACCGTCCTCGTCGCCGTATGACGGCTCGTCCTCGTCCACCGCCTGACCGGACATGCGCGCCTTCATCTTCTGCAGGAACGAAGGGACGTTGTCTTGGTACGCCAGCTTGGAAAGCTGGACCCGATTCGGTTCCCGTGCCATCTTGGGATTGGTTTCCGGGGGCTTGGCTTTTCCCAACCGAGAGATGGTGGTTTGGAAGGGAGGAGCGCGATGTCAAGCAAGACCCTTGCCTTCAGGGCGTCCCTTTGGTTCGGTTTGGCACGAGACCACTGGCGGTTTACTGAGTCCAGCTTCGACTGTCGTTCGTCGCTAAACACTACAGTGACACCCAATGTTCATTGCCATATTTTCATCTAGTAATAAAGGACAGCCTCGATGAGCACACGGGTTGTTCTTAGCGGTCTTGTTAGGTGAAGGTCGGTGCCGAAAGTATAGCCGGTCAACGGCACCAGAACCTTTAAAATGCTCGATTCGTCTGCCCCATGCGTTCTTTCAAGTCGCGCAACTCTCTACACGGCCTCGCAACAGTTCTTCAGCCGCCTAGCGAGGCTCGTGCAGAGAGGTCTTTACCCGTTCTGGAGGGTCCGGTAGTTCTGGGCTTCATGACCGATTGGGCTGGTTTGACGCGGCAGAGAGAGATTAGAGTAGGACTTGTTGCGTCTCTGCCTGGGGGAGAAATGGAACAGGCGGCATTCTAGACAGTTCATCCGGTCGACTTAATCATGACGGTTTACAACAATCCATTGGCACAGTAACATTGGTATCATTTCCCGTATATCGATCCTCAAGTACAGCAGGAAGATTATATGCCAGGGACGAATCTCGTTTGCTCCCGACTCTTCCTCACACTGTCATGTTCGCTCGCCTTGGCCGGTTGACTCTGCAAAGAACAATGGCAACACAAGCACAAAAGGTTTCCGGTGGGCCGGTGGAGCAGTCGATACGGTCAAAGGTAAGCGTGTAAGACGGACGTATGGGTTGCAGTCGCTGAAGGAACGTAGCTCACAGCTCTGCTTGCACCTACGGCTCTCGACATCCAGAACGACTCTTGGAAGCACCGGCATCATGCGCCCATGAGAGAGATAGGAGGTGGAGATGGCGAGACACGTATGCACGTTGAGCTGTGTAGCATGCGGCTTTTGCTGACGGGAACGGCAGACTTCGCCGTGCAAGTGGTGTCAACCGAGTTCGAGGGCAAGGTGCGCCTTGCCTCGTTCTATTCATGTCATCATTCTGACCATGTTAAAGCCCACTATGGCCCGGCATCGGATGATCTATGCTGCCCTGGCGGAAGAGATGCAGGAAGGGCTACACGCGCTGTCGCTGACAACACGGACTCCTAAGGAAATGGAGAAGCTGGCGGCTCAAGCAGAGGCGGAGGCACCTGCTGCTTGAGGCTTCTGCAGCTGCAGGTTGCGATCCACCGAGGCGGAGCGAAAGTGTGTATATTAAAGGTATAATTAACAAGTTTCACTGCATTCGACTTCGTCACAGAGACTGCACGCGGAGTTGGGCGTGCGAGGGTCGGCGGGTCCCCCCTTGAGTCAGCAGCAACGGACAGAAAGAAGGTCATAGCTGGCCACCCACCAGCGGCACGTCCTCCCAGTCCCCGCCCTCATCCGGAGCTCTCGCAAGTTCCCGGACCGGCTGCGGTTGACGAGGCGTGCCAAGCGCTCCGAGAGCACTTGATGGCTGATACGAGATGTCCGAGATGGAGGAGATCGTGGGATCGCCGTTCCTGAACAAACTGTCTGGCCCGGAGGTGCAGGGCTTGGGAGACTAAGGGGGCTGGTACATTACTCTCATTGTTCTGTAGTGTACGGCGAATAATATTATGCGATCATACTGTGATATCAATCTGTGGTCAGTCATTGGTGCGTCGAGCAAGCGCTCATGCCGCATCGCGTTGACGAGACAGGCGCGCATGACTCAATTTTGACCAGACAAGGGTCTCTCGACTTTCACTCGTTCTCCCGACCATTTCCTCTGCTTTCATGGTAGGTCTGTCCTACGCCCATTGTCAGAGTTGCTAATTGCGAAGACAACAGTCCCGATTTGAGCCACTGAACTCCGGCAACCTGCGCTCAGACGGCCGCCGGCCACTCGAGCTGCGTTCCTTCGAGGCCGAGCTGACGACCCACCCCTCTGCAGACGGCTCAGCCTCGGTCTCTCACGGGCTCACGCAGGTGACAGCATGCGTATACGGCCCGCGAGAAGCGAAGAATCGAGGGCTGACGATGCACGATCGGGCGCTGGTGAACGTCGAGGTCAGCGTGGCGCCTTGGGCTGGGGAGATGCGAAGACTGCGGTCGAGGGGCGACAAGTGCGTCGTGTTGCCTTCCTTCACGGCATCGTGCCCGGCTGACCCTGCTGCAGGCGCACGCTGGAGTTTGCAGCATCAATAAAATCCACTTTCGAGCCTGTCATACAGACGACACTGTACGCCCGCTCAGAGATCGATATCCACATCCATGTACTGCAACTCGACGGCGGCCTGCTGCAAGCGTCCATCAACGCCACTACCCTCGCACTGGTCGACGCGGGTGTTCCTATGCTCGACTATGTGTCGTCCCTCTCGGCTGGCTTATATCACACAACAGCGATGCTCGATCTGACGAGCGTCGAGGAGAGCGACTTGCCGAGTGTGACGGTGGCCGTGCTGCCGAGGAGCGGGAAAGTGACGCTCGTCAGTATGGAGACGCGATTACATGTGGATCGATTTGAGGAGATGTTCAAGCTGGCGATGGAAGGTGGGAAGGTGCTGAGAGGGGAGATGGACAGAGTTGTGAGGGAGAGAACCGCTGCCTTGGCGAGGCAGATGGAAGGTGGGGTGGCACTGAAAGAAGACGATAAGATGGATACCGACCTGTAATTTTGCTCGAGCAACGACTTCATAACACATCTGGGCGCATCACTGAGACACAGGACAATGTCACTTCTTCACGGAGCTGGGAACACGCTTCACAAGGATGAACATTATTTTACAGATCTCGCAGAGATCGTCTATGTTCACGTCGAATCTATGACAGGAAACATCAAATGCTACAAGTCACAACGCTGATGTCACGACCTGAGAAGGGTATTAAAGGAAGCAGTAGAAGGAAGGTGCAGCAGGGTGGACACGCAGAGACGCTCAGTAACGGGCACCACGGCTACCATAGCCGGAGTCGCGCGAACCGTATCCGCCTCCTCCGCCCCCGCCGTATCCCCCGCCACCACCGTACCCGCCGCCACGACCACCGCCGCCATAGCGACCACCACCTGAGAGAACATCAGTGACGGTCGTTGAATTAGTGAAAATGTGAACTTACGTCCGCCACCGCCGCCACCCATGTGCCCCATCTCCTCAAGCTGAGGAGGAATGACACTCTTAGCCTCACGCAGAATGTTAATGAGATCCCGAGCCTGCTTAGCATTGTCCGTGGTGAAGTACGTGTACGAGACACCCGTGTTACCAGCACGCTATCAAGAAACGTCAGCAAATGGATACACCACTGGGGAAGAAATCACGTACCCCAGTACGTCCGATACGATGGACGTAGTCCTCGACGTTGTTCGGGAAATCATAGTTCTAGAGACACAATATCAGCATCACGTCAGTCAGCGAAGAACATGTATAACTCACAATGACATAGCCGACATCCTTCACGTCTGTGTACGAGAGACACATAGAAAGAACAAGTCAGTTCAAGCTCTTACAAACGGACAATCAAGAGCCTCAGTCATCCAGCAGTCCGGGTCACATCAAGCCTCATCGAGATGATAGCACGAAGACATAACCAGCGAGCGACAGCAGGGATTCACGCATATCATCTTCCACAGATGAACAAGCGGCCCAGACGAAGTCTTGCTGCGGAACCTCACTGGACGCGCATACACTCGTAATCAGGTCGCAGCCTGTTTGGAGCGGCCCTACAGTCATCGAAATAGCCCACCGCCTCTTTCGATTCCTCCGCGTTGAGGTTGACCAACGCGGACTGCAGAGCCAGACAGGCGTTAGCCCATGCGCATCCTTGCGTTCAGTTCGCCAGACCAGACAGCCGTCCAGAGAATCCAGGCCGACGAGAGAGCGCGGAGTGTTGCGAGAGACCACGTAGCGACATGGCGAAGCACTTTCCAGAGTAGCGGATAAGCCATATGAATCCTGAGAGACTGCGAATCTGTTGCGCGATTCTTAGTCTCCACCGAAATTCAGCTTACCCGCAAGCAGAGATGGGGAGCACTCTGTCTGGGTCAACTACTTGCATGCTTGCCATACGTACGCGGATGTCGCACTCCGAGCTTCTCGATGTCGCTCGCCTTGCTGGAGACCGAGAGAGAGAAAGTGAGTGAAGCGATTTCATACCGAGACCACGCGAAGCCACGTCAGTTGCGATCAAGATAGGCGAGCGACCAGCCTTGAATTCGCCCAGAACCCAATCACGTTCACGCCTGCAGATATGTCAGTTTCGTTGGAGAGAGTCAAGGCCACACGAACTTACTGTTCCTTGTCACCGTGAATGGCGAGAGCAGGCCAACCATCCTGACGGAGATATTTTGTGATGTCGTCGGCGGTCCTCTTGGTCCCGACGAAGATTAGAACCTTGGCGTTCTCGTTGCTGATCTTATCGAGGTGCTTGATGAGCTTGCCACGCTTCTCGAAGTCCGAGCACACTTCTATAATTTGTTCGACGTTGTGGTTCGCGGTGAGTTCCATGGAGCCGATGTTGACCTGGATAAAGTCCTTGAGGAAATCCTGGGCGAGCCTCTGCACTTCCTTAGGCCAGGTAGCGCTGAACATGAGCGTCTGACGATCGGGGCGGATCTGACCGACGATCTTGCGAATCTGGGGCTCGAAACCCATGTCAAGCATGCGGTCAGCCTCGTCCATGACGAGGTAGGTAACACGACGAAGGTTAGTCTTGCCAGTTTCGAGCATGTCGATCAGACGACCGGGCGTAGCGATGACGATCTCACAGCCGCGCTGGAGGTCGCGAATCTGCTGGCCCTTAGGTGCACCGCCGTAGACAGCGGTGTTGCGGATGCGAGAGTTGGAACCGAACTTGCTGCACTCCTGCTGGATTTGAACGGCAAGCTCACGCGTAGGGGCGAGAACAAGCGCGATAGGCCCGTCACCAGGAGCAAGGAGGGGCTGCGCGTTGATGTGGAGCATCGCAGGAAGAGCGAAAGCGATGGTCTTGCCGGAGCCGGTCTGAGCGATGGCGACGACATCACGACCAGAAAGCGCCATGGGCCAAGCCTGGCACTGAATGGGCGTGGGAGCCGAGAAACCCTGCGCCTTGATGGTAGTCAGGAGATAGTCTGGGAATCCGGCTTCCTCGAAAGAGGTAATGGGACGCGGCACGTTACGGCCCTGGATCTGTTTGGATTGGTCAGCCTGCCTTCTCAGCATATATGCGCATAGACACGTACCTTCATCTCATGCTTACGCCTGTACTCTTCAATGTCGCGGTCGCTGCGAGCGGTTACACGCTTGTCCTCGACGTAGAAGTTCTTCTCGAACACTTGAAGGCTCTGGGTGGACCAGTTGATGTCTCTGAGTCCGCCACCGAGGTTGGACATGCGATCGCCCCCACCACCCCCGTAGGAGTCGAAGCCACCGCCATATCCTCCACCACCACCACCACCATATCCTCCTCCTCCTCCACCGTACCCGCCACCGCCGCCGTAGCCACCACCACTCCAGCCATTGCTGTTACCGTAGGACTGATAGGGGGAGGTGTCAGATGCGCTGGCGAGCCGCGAAAGAGAACGGACCTGTACCATTTTTGCTTCTATTAGGTATTAGGTGTGGTAGAAATGCTGAGATCAAGTAGTCTAAGAGTTCTGAGATAGAAGAGTCACCGAGGTCGAGTGTGAGATGGTGGTTGCAGCAAGAGCTGTGTGACTGATGAGGGCGTCAAATGCAACCTTGTGCGGGCGCGCCTCGGCTACGACCGGCCCCAGCCTAGGTCTGGGTCTCACCAGAACAAATTTCATTCGGAGGCAAAACTGCCTTTGACGGGGCTTGGCTGAGTGGCTATGCAGACTTAGGGCCGGCCGTCGCCATTCAACGGCACGCGGCCAGACTTGTCCCGTTCCGCGGTTGCTGTTCCCTGTTCTTCTGACCCGTGCCATCCGTCCCCACCTCTCCCACGCTCCCTCCCCTGGCGTGTCTCCACCACCCTCGCTCTGCCGTCGCTCTACACCGTCTTCTCCAGACAACAGTCGCTCATTTGCACACCAGTCACTCATTTACTTTCTCCATAA
This sequence comes from Calocera cornea HHB12733, assembly GCA_001632435.1. NCBI lineage: Eukaryota > Fungi > Basidiomycota > Dacrymycetes > Dacrymycetales > Dacrymycetaceae > Calocera > Calocera cornea. Next base: position 95,472 of record KV423955.1, read on the forward strand.
CCCTCCCATAAACATGTCTTTCGCAACCGTCCGCCGTATTGCGCTCTGTACGTCCATTGTTATCGTCGTGTGCTCGATAGCTTCTGACATTGCTCTTTCAGTCGCCGTCATCCTCCTCTCGATCATCGAGCTCGGTATCTCTGGCAGCATCAAGGACAAGCTGGGCATTGTCACTGGTGTTCTCTCCTTCGTTGCCATTGCCGCATCGTGCGTCCTCTCTGCCCATTGTCCTGAGCGCCCATTCACACCTGCTACAGGCTCGTCACCGAGAATGCCGAGACACCTGCCGTCATGAACTGGATCAGTGTCGAGCTGATCTGGACCGGTATTCTTTGGGTTCTGTGGATCGGTAAGGCTCTATTCCAGCGACTGCTCGAATCCGGCTGACATCGTTTCAGCCACTGCCGCTCTCGGTACTACCCAATCGGGCGGTTGCTCGTCCTTCTTTCACTACTACCAGGGTGTCTATTGGAGCTACGATGCTACCTACTGCAATCGTTTCCACGTCATCCAGGCCTTCGCCTTCATCAACGCGTTCACCCTACTCGGCATCTTCATCTGGAACCTGAAGGTTGCCATCAGCGCACATTCCCTCGGCCACACTGGTGTCTGGCGCGCCCCCGCCGCTCTCTACGACCCTCGCCGCCCGTACGGCAACTCTGGCGCCATGAATGGCAAGGAGGAGCATTCTGAGCAGGTATAACCAGTTCCTTGCTCGTCTGTGCCGGAATGCCCGCTATCGCTGCGCGCGCCTATATCCTCCCTTGGGTCTCGCCTTTTACCTCTTGTGCACCGTCGTCCACAGGTTCCATGTCGGGTTAGGATGTTACGCTTTCTTGCTGTTGTACACTTCCAACGACCCGCTACCGGGCTTTCTGTACAGACGTAATTTTTCAATGGAAGTCCTGTGTAATTTGTTTCCCCCTTTCCGCCGGTCATGAATCACGCCAGCAATCTGGGGCACCAGCACGATTGGGCCACCCCACAGAAAGGAGGCGCCTTCCATCGTGCCCTGGCAACGCGAGCGTTTCCAATGGAAGGTGAGGGTCCGGAACCAATTTGGCCAAGCCAAACAAACAGGGCAAGCTTCTCCGTCCCTGGATTCGTCATGCGTCCAGACCGAGTTCTGGCCACATTCCCATCCATTTGTCGGACCGTATCATCGATTGCTGGGCAGACTTAACATGCTTCAGTTGTCGTACAGTGCAATCGTCGGTCGGTCAAGACTCCAAGCAAGGCGAGAAGCGCGGTAACGAGGTCGCGTCAACGCGTCGCGTGCCTCGAAAATGCGTCCGGTCGGGTTCCCAGTCGCCTTCTCCACCTCGCCCCCAAGAAAATCACCATTCATTCCATTTCTCTCAGCATCGAAAGTCCCGAAAGTGCATAGTACATACAGGTTGGGTATACGAAGGGGTATCAAAGCTACCGCGATAACGATAAGAAACGGTCCCTGCCCGGTCTATCCAGCATCCCGGCCCGACCCTCACATGATCAAGCAGCCCTTCTTCTCCTTTTTGTCCTTCTTCCCTCTGCCTCCCTTCCGCCCCTTGGGCGGATTTTCTGCTAGCTGCTCTGCTGCTGAGGCCACCAACAGCTCGGTGAGATGCTGAAACGGCGCGTCCACACTTATGTTGTACTTCGCCGACGTCTCGAAGTACGACAGCTTCCACGCGACGGCCTGCTTCTCTAGCTTCTCTCGCGAGAGAGTCCGCTCCTTCTCGAGATCACACTTGGTTCCAACCAAACAGACGGGCGACTGGATCATCGAATCAGCCGCCCGTGGCTGATTAGGGATGCGCCCAATCTCACCTTGAAACGGCGACCAGTGCGCGCTCGCTCCGCGGACTCCCAGTTGCGAAGCTGTTTATAGAGCGGCTCGAGCGCTTTCAACGTCTCATAGTCATCCAACCTGTTCGACATCGCCGCTTCCGTCAGCGCTTACAATCCGGGACGAACCTCGGCCACTCGACTCACGCGAACGCAAGAATATACCCGCTGTTAGGCTGATGGACCCGATGAGCCCTGCCTCTTCCAAGTATACATGGAAAGTCTCACCTTGAGATACATGTCCGACGTCACTGCAAGAAACGAGTCAATGCCAGCGGTGTCCACGAGTTGCATCTAATCAGCTTGAATCAGTTGTTCAGGAAGATGGTCTATTCGCTTACGCGGGTAGGTTGCCCGTTGACAAGGATGGTCTTTTCATATGCCTCCTCGACTAGGGTGCGTTAGCTCGATTTCCAGAGCCATTCTTGTCTGCTTACTCGTGGGATCATAGTTTTCTTCATAGGTTCCTTTGATGTACCGAATGCTCAGACATGACTTCCCGATTCCGCCAGCTGTCAAGCCGGGTTAGGATCGCCGAGATCCGCGTTGATTATCAGTAACATACCTCCGAGCACCACGACACGAGGCTCGGAATCATCCATGGGCGCGAGCGATAGTCGGGGTTCAAGGGCACGATTGTTGGGAGGGCGTGTGCTGAGATAGCAGGACCATTGTTAAATATATGTCGAGTGGACAATGGGTGTGGGTGGCACACGGCAATCAGGACCTCGTGTGGGCATCCCCCGCACGGCCAGTCACCTCGGGCTACGCGCGTTAATGGCCGGCCGTGCGTGTGTGGGATGGGAAGCGCACCGCTCGCAGGTATTAGCCTGATGGTAGGCGGCGCGAATGGGACAGTTGTGTCCCCAAGACTTATGGAGATTTGCCCTGCGCCTCCCCGCACATCCCATTGCGACTTTTGGCGCCGCGGAACAGGCCGGTGCCAGCGCACGCCGCCTCATTGCTCCGGTGCGCCTCACAGCTCAGGGTTCTTCCCCTCCCACAACCTCGCGGCACGTTCGATTTACACCACTTTTCTCAATTCACCGTCGCGACTACAAAGGTTCCTATCAGGCTGAAAGGCTATCTGTGAGCTAATATCGCTTCCTCCGAGGATTCGCGGAGAACGTCACGCGCCATCTGTGCCGTCCCCGGACTATATTGTGGCTCTTAAACCCCTCCGGCCGCTTGCCTTCAAACCTTCTGTCTGCGAGAATCATGGTCAAACCCCGCGTATTTATGAACTTCATGGTCGGGGATGCGCCGGCTGGGAGGTAGTGATCGCATATCTGCTGCGCATTATGTCAATCTCACGGTCCGCTAGGGTGATCTTCGAGCTGTTCAACGACACGGCTCCCAAGACAGCTGAAAAGTGCGGAACTTCGTCTCCTGCTCGCTTCCCTGGCTTATCAACGCTTCGCTGTTGTTCTCCATCTGATTTTGCAGCTTCCGAGCCTTATGCACTGGTGAGAAGGGCGTCTCTCCTATCTCCGACGTGCCGCTGTACTACAAGGGATGCACCGTCCATCGCGCAATCAAGGACTTCATGATACAAGCCGGCGACTTTACCAAAGGCAACGGCGCAGGCGGTGAATCCATATATGGCGCACCGTTTCCCGACGAAGATCTCGAACGGCCGATTGATTCGGAAGGGTTTGTGACAATGGCAACAATGGAATATCACTGACATCGCCCGTTTTGGTTAGGTTGCTCGTGATGGCGAACCGAGGACCCGATACGAATTCTTCCCAATTCTTCGTCACGGTCCGGCCATGTCCGCATCTCGACGGGAAACACGTATGCTTCGGCCGCGTAGTGGCAGGTATGCACGTGTGCAAGGATCCGCGCGTTTCCCGGAGCTAATAACATGATGTAGGATATGATGTGATCGAGAAGATCTCCAACGTCGAGACGGACGGTAAGGATCGACCGCTGGAGAAGGTTCTCATTGCGAGCTGCGGCGAACTGGAGTTCCGCAAAGTTCCCCCGAAGCCTGTTGCAGGTGAGCATCGACGGCTCCGCTGGCTCTGCGTCGATGCTGATGGCATTGTCTCGTACGCAGATCGAGAAGCGTCCGCTGAAGCATCAGAAGAGGAGTCGCCTCCACCTAAGGGAAAACGACGGCACCGAGGCGAGGATTCTGATGAAGACGACTCTGAGGAGGAGGAGCGCAAGCGTAGAAAACGCGAACGCAAGGCTCGGAAGCAAGAAAAGCGCGATCGGCGAGAAAAGGAACGCTCAAAGCGTGATGAGGTTGTACCCAGCAAACCGGATCCCGCCGTTCCACATCAGGAGACGGAGGAAGAATATGATGCACGACTTGAGCGTGAGGAACAGGAGAGGATCAACGAGATCCGGAGGAAAGAACTCGAAGCTCTCAAGCGAGAAAAGGAGGACACAAGTGTCGTGATCGACGGCGTCAGGTACAAAGGTGTGTAAATTTCGCACGTAATGTCGCATATGTTCATATTGGTAACAGGTCGCGGGGCGATGAAATATCGCGATCCAGAATCCAGCTTCCGCCAGAAATAGCTACTGTCATGCAGATAATGATCATCGCAAGAGCATATTATTGAGAGTTAAGAACAGAGCTGAGTGCGTTGTAAGGATCTCGAGTACATGAAGAAGTCGCTATCAAACACCCTCATTACGGAAATTAGAATATGCCTAGGGCTATGGTATCCAGAGATGACACGAATGTAGTATGATACCGATGTCATGAATGCCCATGCCGTCGTTCTTGCAATCGCCCACAGTCCATGCCTTGTCTAATCGCTCCGCTCGTAACAGCGGCGCGCCTTCGCGCACCTTTTAAATGCACTCCGCATTGTTGTTCGCCCATGTGCTGCGTATCAAGCGGTGTGGCCGTTCGCATCTTCAGCGACATCGCTGGTGGCCATGCCCGCAATCTTTCCAGCAACGGCATCGACATCTGTCGTAGCGCCATTCGCATCGCCCGACTGCTGGGCAGCAACTGCATCAACGATGGCCTCCTTGACCCCATTGACTTTGTCCTGGTCCTCCGGACCCTCCTCATCGATAGAGATACTCGCCGCGGCAGCTGCAAAACTGAAGGTCGGGCGGATATTCGCGGGGGCACGAGGTGATGGCGCTTCGGAGGGAGGAGGGGAGTTCTTTGTTCCGTGGGTGGGCGGGGTAGTAGCACGCGAAGCCCCGCGCGAACTCCCTGGACCGGAGGACGGCTGACGGGAATGGCTGGGCGTGACGCGCTCCGAAGGTGGGCCTCGGCGCCTCCAAGTATCCTGAGCCCCACTAGGATGTGCAGGACGCTCCTGGTGGGGCTGAGGTCCGGCGGGTGCCGGCGAATGAACTGGCTTCTCGTGCTGCTCGTGCTGCTCTGCCGGACCATGCTCTTTGGGTTCGTGCTTGTGGTCGTGCTTCTTGTGGTCGTGCTCCTCTTTGAATTCGTGCTCCTTGACGGCAATTTTCTCCTCAATTTCCTTCTCGCGGGCGGTTACGTCAATCGGTCTGCAAGAAAGAACGGTCAGCAGACAAATCCCAACCTATTACGTTTTGAACTTACTTGGCATCACCGAATGGGTTGGATTTCACGTGAGGCAGGCCTGCACTACTCGGAGGAGGGGACGTCAAAGGAGAGCTGGGAGCAGAAGGACTGTTGATGCCTCGGGGGAGAAGCTCAAGCTTCCTCCTGGATGCAGGGGTAGGAGGCGTGGAGGATTGGGCTGCAGGCGCGTGATCAGCTTTATTCATTCGCGGACGGTGCCGGCCACTTACGACTCTTTCGGTCGCCGAAGCGCCCTTCACGAGTTGGTAGAGGACCTTTCCTGGGGGCATTCCGCCAGTCACTGATTTCCTCATCGATCGCAGGCTCCCGGGGTTCCCTGGGAGGAACATTATCCCTGGATCCACGCCTAGTGGGGCCTAGACCAGATTCAGACGGAGGCGGGGACGACTTTTTGAACTTTGATCCGATCGCCCAGGTTTCCTCGGTATCTGCGGCATGGTACTCCCTCGGCTCCCGGGGCGTGAAGGACCGAGAGCGTGGTCCTTCGCCCTCTGGTGCACTGGGACGTGGCGCACGAGGTGCAGAACGCCAGTCCGACGGTTCGTTTCCTCCTTCGGAGGGTGTAGAGAATCCAGAGCCGCGGCGCGAGGGCCCGCCACGCTCGAGCGGCGGTGGAGCGGCGCGAGGGGTCGAGCGCCAGTCCTCAGCCTCGTTCGTTGGGACGTCGTTGGAGAACCTCGATGTACGCGGCGGCCTGGACGAGCTGCGATCGTCATTCAGATCAGGCAATGGACCGTCGCGGCGCCACGCCCGGTCAAACTTGTCGTCATCTTCGCCCATAGGGCCTCGCGAGCCAAAACTTCCCTTTTCTGAAACAAGATCAGACGAAAAACAACGGATACGTGGCATATATGCGTACGGGCTTCGGCGACACTGACACGAACGACGCGGTTGTTGAGCGACTGCAGACAGGGTAAAAAACAGACATGAGAGGCGAGAACAGTTACGTACCCCTCCCGACCGCTCAAGACCGACTTTCAACCCTTCCAGGTCCTCGAACTCCACATAGCCAAAACCCTTTGGCCGATCATCGTCGCGTTCCTTGATAATTTTTACAGAGACAAGCTAGAGAAAGGTCAATGCTGTTCTCGACAGAACATCTGGAGATCGCGAACCTTGTGAGGCGCGAAGAACTCCTCGACATCGGCCTCCGTCAGATCGTAGGCAAGATTCCCAAGGAAAGCCGTGAAAGGCGGCTTGGTCGGTAGCGGGAGTTCGTCCCGAGGGGGAAAGCGTGACTCTGAGAGCGTCGTAAGTGCGTCGAAGAATCAATGTAGCCGTTGCACGAACCCCGGGCGCCAAAATCGCGCGAGAAGTCATCACGCCGGCCTCGATCGCCTCCATCTCCCATCCTGGGAGCAGCTGCATCCATTCCCGCTCAGCATCACATCGAGAAGCATTGTAGATCGACAGCGTACGCGCAGTAGGCAGAGAATCCATCTCGTCCGCCCAAGAACCCGTAGCTAGTGTGCTTAGAGATCAGAATCTACTTGGACAATGACGCAGGAAGTACGCACTTCCGTCGGACAGAAAGTCCGACAAAGTCATCTTCGTCTTCTTACTTTTGGGAGCTAGGATGTGCATCAGCATGACTGAAGGTCAATCACATTGTGTAATACGCACCCATGATTGCAATAGAGAGATTTTGAGTTGACTTATCAAGCAGAAGAGGTGTATACCAATGTCGATATAGATGGTCGCTGGAGCAAGACTGCTGAAAGGAAAAGAGACGCACGATGAGCGGAAGCAAAGGGAATTCTTGCACCGCCCGCTGAGATTTCCCCATCATCATGTGACAAATTAGCCTCGTCCACAATTCCCCTGTCCGGACCCAGAGTCACGGTCCGGCTCAACCGGCCCAGCTAGGCTCAGGTTCCTTTCTTAACCAGAAATCTGAAGCATATTGTATGGCATACTCTCGACGGCTACAAAGAAAGAACGATGGATGTGCTCTGACGTATTCCTGGTGCGGCACTGTTCTACCCTTGTCCCAGATTTGTGGATCCGGCAGGGTGCTACACGCGCTAGAAGGATATCAACACGAGTCATCTTCTCAACGCTTTGTACCCACAGTGATGAACTTGCTTCTGAGGCTGTCGCTGCGGATGAGGCTGTTGATGTGACTGCGAGAAATCGGTTAGCATGGCCGACCAGACAATGGAAAGCAACTCACTCCAAGCGAGTTTTGACCCCCATCGTGCGACTCCAGACCTTGTCGGGAAGCTGCTGCGGCTGGAGACTACAGACGGTCGCGGCCGTTCTAATCCTGGGCACCATCTCCTCGTCGGACAGCAGGCGTTTATGGAAGCCAATGCCCATCGGCATCGTGGGCATGCTGTTGTCGTTGATTGTCTCCCACATGATAGCGCTAACTCCCAGCAGCCCTTCGGGGTAAGGGTATTTCGCCCTCGTCTGCACGTCGGACATATTGAACGCCATCTGGAGAAGAGGGAGGAACTCCGTTCTGGCCTTGGCATGGACGCTGACGATCTGCAGGATGCGTTCGCCGTTGTCTTGCACCTCTTTGGGCTCCAGAGGACTGGCTTGAATAGTCACGACGAGCACATGAGTGCGCATGCGCAGTCTGTGTCCTCTTTCCCCCAGAGCCTCGATCATCGCACGCTGGAGAAGGTCGAAGAGGGTGTATTCCTCCATAACCGTAGCCGACATCCTACCCACCCACGGCCCTCCCTTGCCAAGACAGGCGTTCTCGTGCTCCTCGCTCCTACGCTGCCATGTCAGAAGGTAGTGAGTGGTGCAAGGGATATCGTGACACACCAGTGCGTTCTCTTGCACTATTGGAGGTCGAAGCGTGCGTCAATGAATATTCGTGTTTCAGTTCCAGACTGCGTGACTGACCGGCTGAGAACAGTAATGGTGATCGCGACACTGCACCCAAAGATCAGTTTTCCCATGGATGATAGATGTACTGGTGGCACGTACTCCAAGACAGCAAGTCATATCGCTATGAGGGACAATGGTCGTGCAAGTCGGCTTCGAGCACTTCAGCAAAGTGTTGGGACCGGGCGTAGGAGTCGTTTGAGGGCCAGGGTAGATGGGCTTCTTCGTCTCTGGTTTGCAAGATGATTTATGCTCTTTCCTACCCTCAATAATTAGCGACCCGAGACGGACAGAGCGGCAAGGTGAGCACCAATGAGCGATCTGGCACTAGTGGGCAGATCAGTGAGGAACTGAAGTCGTAGAGTATGAGTACGGCACCGACCTCCTTTGAACAGTAGTACTGCTGACGGCACTGTTTCGAGCGCGGTCAGTTACGATGTCGCGAAGGTGCGCTATCTGACTCACCCTTCCGCACACCTTCATCGCGTTGATGGGCTCTGACACGGGACAGTCGGGATGGGAGCACGAGAGTTTTAGGCTGCTCGCATCGGCGTCGCTGACTTTGTTGATGGAAGCCATAGCGGCGTGAAGATAGGGAACAGAGAGGAGTGAGAGGGGCTTTCGGTGATGGAGGACGTCGAAAGGCAAGACCACGAAATTACTGCAGGGGTACCGCGTGTCTTTTAATACCCTCGGGTCCCGCCTTGCCACACATAATTTTCTGCCTACCAGACGATTCCATGGAACCCGGATTTGCAGGAATGTGGTGGCCTAGATCTGAAACGCATCCGGATTTGCAAGCATGACTTCACAAAGGAAGACTCGCAGGTATAGTAAACGCCTGGAACAAAAAACGGAGTATACGGGTGCTGGCGAGGCTTTGAGGAGCGTCACGGCCGGTCGGGGCCACCTCGCCTATCGCTACACACAAGACCCATCTATCTCTTGCTCTCGCACCGGCACAAAATTGGTCAGTAGTTTGAAGTGCCTGAGAACAAATTAACCCTCAACAGACGCAGGGGTGTCGGGAGCTGCTCACTGGTGTCTAGTTGGAACCCAGATATTTTCTTCGCGTGTCCTCACCACCCCCGATCAGCAGATTGAGAAGACTGGGCACAGCGGTGAATGGTGGGACAGATAAAGGCTGCACTGGACTGTTACTCACAATATACGGGTAGTTGCCATTGACGCTTGGCCGTCACGATACTCTTCAGCTCCAAGAAGTCCTTCCTTTTGAGAGGCACGTAGGATCTGGTTCTGGATTTGCCACATATAGGACATGAGGCTGAAATCGTTCAGGATACTACGATGCACGGCGAGGCTGATCACAGAGGGCGCTCTGAGATCCCCAAGATCGACCCATCGCGAGGTTACGACGCCGAGAATGTCTGAGGAACGGTAAGGGCACTGCTTTCGTACACTGTCCTCGGCCGCATCGAATGTAGCCTGATCTATCCTTGAGAAAGACCTTCTCTCTTTGATATCGACCTCAATAACTTGAAAGACTCCAGTGCCGGGTTCGGTAGGCTCTGTGCAGATGTTGGGGATGGGCGTAGGGAGGGCTTTACACGTAACGGTGACGACATGCGTTTGTAAGCGATTGAGGTCCTTCAGTGGTTCCATGGTCTCGACGATCATTTTCGAAGCCATGTCCCATATCGCCGCATCGCGCTGAAGCTGCTCAACCATCCGGACGATCCAGGGCGTTTGGACAGGGTTGGGGCGACAAAGTGGTCGATGGGTTTTCCTGTAGTCACATCGGTAATGCATGCTTCGTCAGATTTGCGTGCTCATACCAATGGGCCTTCTGGCACTGCCAACTCGGATGAGAAGAGCTATGCGAAGGAATGCAGTGGTCTTACGGGTTTAGAGCAATAATATTGTTGGCGGCACTGTCAAAGGCGACTCAGACGCGCTGTACACCTTGTCTTCATGAACATGGTTTACCTTCCCACACAACTTCAGGTCCTTCCATGGTCCAGAGACGTCGCAGGTAGGGTTGGAGCACGCAGCTTTGTCAGAAGAGGAAGAGGAGGAGTCAATCGGGTTGTTCATGGCAACCTACTTAGCGCAAGGGGAGGGGGGAGGGGGGGATGGCGCGGAGGGGATGGAAGGGTGGCACGTCCTCTTAAACTTAGCCTGTGCCAGACAAATTTTGCGCGCCCGCCTTCCATCGGTCGGCGGAGTAGTGAGGCCTGGCGTTGACGTGGTGACACACTCTTCACATATCCGCCCGTACGTGGCCTCACGCGGCTCAGTGGCAGAACACGTGTAGAACGAGTGCTTGTATCTTCTTCACTATATTGGTGGCGATAGACTTAGACTAGAGTCTCCTGTCCTTCAACCATCGCTTGACCATCTCAAGTGATTCCGCCGGCTTATCCGTCGGCACCTATCTCTACATATTAGCATGGTCGCGTGACTTGGCAAACCGGCACGACTGACCATATGGCCCGCACCATAGACCTTGCCCTAGGCGTCAGCATCCCCTGCGAAGACGGCGGACGAAGAGGGACGCACGGTTGCAAACGTCAGCTCTTTGTACGAACGAACAACACCGGCTTCCTTGCCATCAACTTGCCATCCCTTCAATGCGAGAGCGTTGAAGCCTTCCTTCCCGTACCAATCAAGCAGAGACGTATAGCGGTGGTTAGCGACCCAGTTGCTACGTCCAATCAGACGTTGCAAAACGCATTGGTCCATGTCAAGACTCACCACTGAGCATCGTAAGTTCCAGCATAGAACAGCATGTCTACGCCTCTTTCGAGTAGCCCGACAACATAGTACCGAATGAGATGAAGGGCGTCAAAATGGCCTACGAACCCTGTCATGACTGCGGGCGAGCAGCTGGTGTTTTATGGGCACCTCCGCAAGTAGCGCATATACACAGATGGGACGCACCTCGTGAAATTGCCGGAGAATTCAGCAGATCCGATCAAGCTCTTTGTCGCAGGGTCACTGAGGTACTCTGCGATCTTCTTCGTCACTGGGTAGCACAGGCTGTCGGCGATGGTGCCCTCGCACATCTGGTTGACAGCGCCTCATGCCCTTAGCAGCTATGCGAACTCTGGCGACTGTCTCACCTTGCTAATATCGTACGGATTGCGGCCTGCATCGATGATGGGCGCATGTAGCTGAGCACGGCAGTATGTGATGGCGGCTTGGCAGCTGATCGCGTCCTGGCGGTGGAAGCAGTCCTGGGTGACCCACTCGTCGCAGCGATCAACAGCCTGTCGCATCTTCGTGCAGAGCCCGATTGGCTGGAATGGCTTCATGGAGGCAGTCGTGCACTGCATGTCGTAGAAGGACGTAAGAAGGGTTGGACCGTCAGTGACACCGTTGCCGATCATGACGGATTTCAGGTTGACAGGCGTGAAGCCCTCTGCCTCGGCTCGCATGTTGCCGTCAAACACCTCACTCGCAAAGATCGGCAGGTAGCGGCCCTAGTCTGCGGTCAGTACACGAATAAGGACACGAGAACGATGGCATACTCCATACGACTCTCCAGCCATGTGGAACGCCCTCCCCTGGAATTGCTTGAAGGTCTCGAAGAAGATGACGATGAAGGCTTGGACGTTCTTGGCAGCGTCCTCCGTGGTAGAGACCGTCTCGCCAAAGTCGGCATAGGAGTAGCCAACACCCACGGGCTGATCGAGGAAGAAGATGTTGGCAGCCTCATTCCAGCCGTACGGGTTGTACTTTGTGCGGTTCTCACCCGTCCCTTCCGGGTTGATCAAACACGGTCCTGCATTGGAGCATCAGTCAATGATCGCTGTTCGAACGGCAGAGCAGGCGTACCAAGCTCCATGAATAGCCCAGTAGCAGACGAGCAACCGGGGCCCCCGTTGATCCACATGATCACATCATCCTTGTCGGGGTCTGATCTGCTCTCGAAGAAGTAGAACCACAAGTGCTTTGCACCATAGTCGACGTCGATGTAGCCGGTGTATGCCCTAATGCATTCATCAGCACACGCACTCAATGATAACCCTAACCTACTTGACAGTGGTGTCACAGAATCCCTCGGTTCGCTTGATCCTGACGGAATGGGCTGGGTAGTTGGGCATTGACAGCGTCGTAAATTCATGGGAGGACAGCTCAGACAGCCGACGATCGTTCTCAAAGACCGCCTGATGGGACGAGCTCGGGAAAGTGGCAGCTGCGCCTGCCAAGGGCAACAGCGCCGCCAAAGAGGTCAGAATGGAGAAGCGCATCGTGATGGTCGTTGAGGACGGACAGCAAAGCCGACGAGGCTGGCCGTGCTGGGAGCCATCTGGATGTCAGGGATTGGAGAGGGTCGTGTGCTGCTCCCACGCATGTGGTGCGATATCGACGACGCGACGCGCGTCTATATTTGGCATGGTCTCAAGCTGAAGGTGCTATCCAAAGATGCGGTTGTAATACTAATACATTGCAGAGCGTGTTGTCGTGGCCTACTGTGCTACAACGTGATGTGCGTATTCGCCGATACAAGCGTCCTTACGTGACCCAAAGATTAAGCCCGAGCGCAAAAGATGAAAGCATAGGCAGTGTGTGTATAGTAGTGTACGTCGGTTTGGTCAGTCATCAGGTGACAGAGAGAAGAGAACACGGCATCAGCGGGTGTCGATATCGCGGCCTTTAGGCCATCACTAACTGCCAGATGGCCCAGCAGTTGTACGAGGTGCGCCTTCTCGTCGTTGGGCAGCGATCTGTAACATCGCTTTCAAATCCCTGGAGAAAAGTCAGAACTGAGCTCTACATACGTAGCAAAGCGACCCACTTGAGCATGATGGGTTTGGTAAGCACTTTATCGGCGCCTGCCGATACGTAAGCGCTCTGATCCTGCTGAAGTGCATTCCCGGTGCATCCAATTACCAGATCCCCTCTCCCTTCGGAGCGAAGTCTTCGGACGGCCTCCTCGCCGGACAGAACAGGCATGGCGTTGTCCAGAGAGATCATATCGAACAGCTGCGCCGGTCTATTTGCTTCGGCGGAGCCGAGGAGGATGTCCAGCGCTTCTTGCCCGTCTTCGGCCGTTTCCACAACGCAGCCCAAGCGATTCAACATCCGCGTCATCAACGTCCGTGTCAATGGATCATCGTCCACAACCAGTATGCGCAATGGATCGGTCCCTTCTGGGACTGCCGGGGATATCGCTGACGACAAGGGCGATAACGGCGGTTCAGAACTCGGTGATACGTTCGCCGGGGGTGGCTTCAGTCCTTGGGTAATGTCGATGGTGGGTCGCAGCAGGTCTGTCCCTCTGCCTTCGCTTGTCGACTGCTGCAGTAATGGCACGTTAGAGGATGCGTTCGATATAGCGCCCTCTGTGATCGTCCAGCCAGGAGATTGCGGCGGAAGGTTCAGGACAGGGGGCATGTTCAGGTACTCTGCGGGAGGCAGTAGATCAGGCGGGATCTCAGGGTCGTCGTGTTCGTTCCTTTCTTCGATTGGCGAATACTGCGAGGACGCATACGACTCCTTTCGACGGTCCGTCAGCTGCGCTAGAGGTGGTCGCTGAGGGGCGTAGAACGACGGCGGGGGCGGAGGAAGCAGCGACGTCGACATCTCCTTCTCGTTCCTGACCTCGTCCGGCAGCGCGAGGCGGTAGCTGAGCTCGAACCAAAAGCAAGATCCATGGCCCTTCCGGCTCTTCACTCCCAGGCGGCCGCCGCTGAGGGTGATGATCTGCTTGACGATGGCGAGGCCGAGCCCGCTGCCCTTGGTGCCGCTATTCTTTCCCACATTCGTTTGTGCGAACGGGGTAAACAGCCGCGAGGAGGCCATGTCGGACGGTTTGACCCCGGGGCCGCTGTCGTGCACCTCGAAGCGGAAGACCATGGTTGGCTGCTGCTCGATGAGCTGCTGAGCCGCAGATTTCTCTTGGAACGGATGGACATGGAGCAGCTTCTGACCGACAGGCGTGGATGGCGGCGTGGGTTTATACACCCTCAGGAGTTTGGTGACCACTTTGATCGAGCCGCCATCGGGGGTGAACTTGATGGCGTTCGAGGCGAGGTTGGTGACCACTTGCCGCAGCCGGATCTCGTCGCCAACAATCCACAGGTGGCGCTCTCCCATCGCGGGATCCCCGAGCTGGTCGATACCTTCATCCAGCTCGATCTGCAGATTGATGTGTTTCGCCGTCGTCGCGACGCGCACGTTGCCCAGCATGGAGTTGATGGCCCGATGCAGCGGGAACGGCCGGGGCGAGCTCTCGAACCGGCCGGAATCCATGCGCTGCAGGTCGAGCACGTCGTCCAATACTTGCTGCATCATGGACAGCGAAGCTTCCAATGCGTGGATTTCAGTCTCGTGGGTATCCGCCTCGTCCTCCTTGAACGCCTCTGCCGATTTGAGATTCTGGAAGGCGAGGGCGGCGGTGTTGAGCGGCACGCGGACCTGGTGACATCAGGTTCGGCCTGCAAGTAGCGCATATACACAGGATGGGACGCACCTCGTGGAAGATGTAGCTGACGAACCGCCGCTTCGAGTTGTTCGCATGGGACTCTGCGATCTGCGCCTTCTGCTGGCTGCGGTAGGCGAGCTTGAGCTGGCTGTTCAGGATGTACGTCTGCCGGTTGCGCGTCTCCATGCTGTATGAGAGGTACTGTATGAAGATGCAGAAGAGACCGTACGTGACGACATCTATTATACACATCAGGAATGGACGTAGATGAAGAGACAGAGAGACCCACTGCGAGCGAAGATGCCCTGCTGAGGGAGAAGCAACGCGCACATCAGGATAAAGCTGACGGCCTGGGCGATTGCGGTGAAGAGGCGAGTTGCGCAGATAAACAGCGCAAGAGCGGGCAAGCCCATGTTGTACCTATGCATCACGAGTGAGCGAGTGGCATGCAATCCCGCGCATACACGTACGACATCATCGCGAGGAAGTCCTTGCGGTTGCACATATTGTCGGTGAAGAAGCCGCATTGCTTCATCTGGATCACCTCTGTCATCCCGCAGTACCCTGCATGCCACGTTAGCTGAGGTTCCATACAGGAGAGCGCTGGCGTACAGGTAGCGCACGCGAACCAGACCTGGAACGGGATGGGCCACTTGCGCGGCGCATCGAAGGCGATGAGAAAGGGAACGGGGACGGTGAACACGGTGAACGGTCCGTACTGTTTCCCGTCAGCAGCGTGCTCACACGACATGTTGCAAACATACATATGTGATCCTCTCGTAGGGCTGACTGCCCACATCCCTATTGAGGATGAGGTACAAGAGCCAGTTGAGGACCAGGTACATTGCGTATGCAAACGCGGGCTTCTTGGTCGAGTACCAGTTCTGCTTCTGGAACTCGAGCTCGCGCTCGGGGCTCTCGAACACCGGGTTGAAGAAGGCGCAGATGACCGGCCACATGCGATACCGCAGGACGGCCCAGGTGCCATGGGCCTGATGGCTGTCGTCCGTCGGCCCGGAGTGACTGAACCCACCGTCCCCGTGGCTCCCGCCCGCATCAGAGTGCCGGTCGCTCCCCGTTGTCGTCCCGCCCGCCCGTGTGGTCGTCCCCAGCGCCTCAAGCTCGCCGGAGACGACGACCTCGTCAACGCGCCAGTCAATGTTGTCCTTTTCCTCCTTCTCGAGCTCGCCGGCGCCCTTGGTGCCGATCCGCGCGCCGACAGAGGACGAGCTCTCGCTCGGCTCCATCGGGCCCAGGCCGTCCGACGCACTCCCCGTCGAGGGCGAGGTGATCTTACGCAGGAAGCGGGAGAAGAAGCGGCTGATTGCCGGCCGCTCATCCTCGTTCAGGTGGTCCTGGAACTGCAGGCGCTTGCGGGGCCGCCGCGGCGGGGTGATGCTGCGCCTGGGCTGTGACCCACTGTGCAGCGGGAGGATGGAGGGCCGGGTCTGCACGCTCGTGGATGCCATGGTCGTGGTCGACGTCGATGCCGAAAATGTTTTGGAGCGCTGCCTGGGCAGGTCGTGCGGTGGCGCTCCGCTGGTCGACGCGTGACCCAAGGATCCGGATGGATGGAGGGGAGATGTGCGAGGTCGATGTGGACTATGCGCACGCCATCCGGTCGCTGCCGCTGTGGGTAGCCGGTGAAGAGGAAACGACGACGGGGACGGGGACGATCCGTTTGAGCGATGGACAGGTACGAGGCACGCCGGGTGAGCAGGCAAAGGTTCAGGCGGAGCGGTGTTTGATTCGGGCGTGAGACGCGCGCGGGGTCCTGACCCTCCGACTCTGCGTGGCTCAACGCGCCTGCTGCCGGACACCTCACGTTCCTGGGACTCGGCTCCAAGCACCCCAGCCCCACGCTTGTGTACTCCAGTTCTTCTATCCGGCACAACGAAAACTCGCAAAACCAAAGCTCGTGCCGACCGGGCAACGTCCGATAGTCCGCCGCGTTCGCCGCGCTCGCTGGAACGTTCTTATTTGCAGTTGTGTGCCACCTTCAGGGTGGGACGATGGGCGACAGTCGCTCTCGACCCCCGCAAGCCCTGTCATCGCCGCCCTGAACCCCCTGCCAGACTATATAGGGCGTGAGGTCATCGCACCCTGCATCCCTGGCTTTTTATGATTCCGCATCGCACTCGGGGTCTCACGCTTTCAAAACAACGCGACAACGTGCACCAGCCGTCCCGTCCAGCATGGACCACCGTCTCCTTGTGTCTGCATCGGAAAGCACTCTTGCATATCGAACTGCACACAGCGGCCCTGGCTTGAGATGAAAGCGCAGTCTGTGGAGCGCAATCAACCGCCGGCGGTATCGCACGCTTAGCTGCCGACGAGACACGAGCTCGGCGTGGCGTCGGGCCTCGATCAGGGTCGTGCCACAACTTATTTCACTTACACACAACCTCGACGGCTTCCGATGCGAATCTCGCTTCCGGGAGAAAAGAACAGTTTTCTTCTCGGCTCATCGGAGTCGTCAAGTACTATGATAGTCGACTGTAGCACCCTGGGCCCGAAGTTGACTGACTTGATTGGCAGGATGATCACAGCTGGTACGACCGGCTCCGGTTGGACATACACTGCATGTTGAACGGTTGATGAGCCTGCCCTGCCTATGCCGCAATTGCAAGCCAGTATTTGACTGCCTTCCCGTTTCGAAGCAAAGGCTTGACAGGCTGGTATTCCGCCATTTCACAGGCTGTCATGTTCAAGTGCCCATGGATGAAGGCTGCACAACACGTCACACAGCCAACATCGTTGCAGCTGCAAATACTGAGGTGCGAACAACGTGTTGCGGGACTTTGCGGGCCTGACGTCACCCCTGGATCCCATGGACCGTCTATCGCCAGCGGGCGATACACCGCGCAGCCATGAAGGTGCCAGCCGGCGTTGTTTGCGATAAACAACGCATTGCTATAACAGACTCGGGGTCGCAGGGAACTAGCCGATCATCAGTGCTCCTCTGGAGATCTGGCTGTTCCCCGCCCGCCTCTGCCAGCACAGCAGGATGGACTATGCCCGATTCTCTCTGGCTCCAGGAACAAAAGCCGTCCCCTCCTATGTGCGAGGTAAAGCTGCCGCATACTTCCCCATGTGGGACGAGGACCAACAAGGATCCAAAGGTGAGGAACCTCGCTATCCGTTTGGTCGTGTGCACTGATCGCTCCTTCGTATGTACAGCGACGATGGAGCGCCTGCTGCCGGGCCACGCATACCAATCTGTCGCGCGAGCTCTGGAGTCTTATGACTGGTGTGGGATCGACACAGACCGCCATTCTGCAATTAGCCCCTCTGCGATCCGACAAGCAAGCTCAAGCTCCTGGCCATCCAGTACGCAAGAATCGGCGGCTTGGTCAATCATGCACTCTCGGCCTCGCACTGCGATTCGAGCACGATGGGGAGCGACCAAAAGTCGTGGACAGCGCTATGGGCTGAGTTGCCAAGCCGACCGTTCGCGCGTCGCCCAGTTGACCCTGTGGGTTTACGGCTTGGCTCGACCATGCAATCCACATCAGCCGAACATGATCGTACCAGCTGGCAGCGTTGCAATCAATGAAATGCAGTGCCTCGACGCACAAGCCACGTGGACGGGAGGGCTCATCATCGTTGTTGATCTGGCTATTTCCGCCGCCTCAAAGAGCACCCCTCGCCAGCATAATACGTTCGTATCTATCTCTGCGACGATGACAGACACCATCGCGCCTCATATATGCGAGTGAACACTTGCATCGGTCTCCACGTGGGATGAGGACGAACGAGAACACAAATGTGACGCGTCTTGCTGTCCTTTGGTCAATAGCGACGATGGAGAGCGTGCTCCCCGACCCGGCCTACCAATGCACTGCGCGCTCTCTTGCGTCCTACGACTGGTACGGGATCGACGCCGACCTTGACTCTGCCAGAAGCACAACCATGGTGAAACACGACAGCGCCACATCATCATCCGCTACTGACGAGTCGGCCACGTGATCGATTGTACACGCTTTCGGTATCGCATTGCGATTCGACCGTGATGGGGACCGGCCCGAGGACATCGACTGGGCCATTACAGCCCTAGGCGCAGCAGCACAGCTGACTGATATCGGTCACCCAAGCCTACGCGTGGTACTTCCTCGGCCGGGCTCATCATATCATGCTTCACTGTCGAGGAAGCGTACCTCCGCTTGAGCAGGCCCTCAACGCCTGCCACGGGGCACTTGCTATATGCGACCAAGAGGCACTCGACGAACACCATCCCGCCACCTTCCCTCGAGACACCATCAATTGTTGAGAATGCCACGCGCCAGGCGGCTGTCTCTACTCGTTGGAGCCAAAGAAGACAGCGACAGCACGCTCTGTCTGGTGCCCTGGATATCCACGACGAGGCGAGCAAGATATCGGACCGGCCGACCGAGGAGTGGATGCTTGCATCCCCTTTCCGCAGGGACTGCGTTTGAGTATGGTCTTCTCCCGCAGAGTTGCCAATCCTATTGCAGAGCGGTCCACTTCTACCCCGCCTGGCCGGGTTGGGTCTCAACAGACGGACGCGACAAAGAAGCTGCTATCGGAACCAAGCCAGCTTGCATGCGACGCTGCGGCTGTATGGATAACACTCCATGATATCAAATGTGCGGTCAAGTTGCTCGACGAGGGGAAATGTTCTATGACGATCTCTGCCCCAGCTTCGCACTAATATAACCCAACTGGAGCAAGTCGCTCCCGACATGGTAAAGGAACTCACCATTGTCGGACAGGAGCTTGAGCACGACGACTGGGCCGTTCTGTCTGTCCGATAAACGGGCAACGGGCAAAGCGTGGAGCACAGCGCCGTCGTCATTGGGCCGAAAGATGGATCTGTTGCACGTCTTCCGCACCTCGTCACCACTGGGCACAATTTGTCCATATCCGCGTCTAGATCGTTGGCTGGTGCCGTAGGGTGGCTGTTTTGGGGTTCTCGGCTCCATGATAGGACCACCCGACGCGGTGTATCCATCACTTCTTGTCGTAGCGCTTTCGAAAGGTTTTTCACATGATCGACACGGGCAGAAGCTATACCAAATCGCAATTCCCGAACATCCACCAATGTTCATTGATCAGGCACGCGGTCCCATCGATAGAAGCGAATCTGACGGCATCAGACCCTGAGATTCCGCTCCAGGCGACCTCTCTTAGGAGACAGGTTCCACAGCTGCCGTCCACCCCGCATCTCATTGGCTCCCCCCCACCTTGGTATACCCTGATTCAGGCTTGCTCGGACATTACTGATGCCTACCTAGATTGACCCGCTACCATATGGGTATGATTCGCATGTCTCGAGCTATTCTAATTAGCGCTCCGTGCTGGTTGGGCAGGACACGTGAACACAATTCTCTCATGCACCCGGCTCCCATGGTAGAGGGATCAAGGAAAGAAGATGAGAAGCTTCGTTAATCGCCGATGTCCCCGCAAGGGCAGATTTTGAGGGGTTCTTAACGCCCATGGCAGGGCGTACATAACACGCCTTGTGAAGCGCGCTGTGTCACAAGACGAGACAGTCCTGCTGCCCGCTGCTCTCCCTTGACTCCTCTCTGACATGGAGACCGCCAAACACCAGTCAACTCTCCACAGCGTCACCAACGACCTGTCATTATACGAATGGCACGGCCTTGCAGAAGCTTTGGATCAAGCTCTAGAAGCAATCGCGACAGTGGCCAGTTTAAGCGACACGTTTTCCGAGATTGACGCAGCTCGATGGACTCTAGCGCATGCATCAGCGCTGCGGCTTCGCTTCGACCGAGATGGCTCGACTGACGACATATCCCAGGCCAGAGAGAAGCTCGAGGCATTGGCAGATGCAGATGATCTAGAACCCTTCCTCCGAGTCTCCGCCCTGTATCACCTCGGTCGAGTAGAGCACACGATATGGGACGTCTACGGCGACGTCGAATCGATCTCGAAAGCACGACAATTCTATTCCCAAGCACTTGAGCTACTCGGCCCCCCACCGGAGAATGCCTCGTTCTCGCTCTGGGACGAAGTCGGCTTGTACAGGGATCGTACGTTTGTCGTCTCATTCCAGCTCGGCACCAAAGGAGACTCGCTTGATCACGTTACAACCCGCCTCGAGGAGATTGTGGAGCGCATCCCTGAAGAACACGGAGCGAAAGCGCTTGCATTGGTTTCGCTCGCCACCGCCTTCCGAATGTTAGGAATGTCCACACGGAACTCAGCATGCCTGTCGCGGTCCGAAGAGTTGGCTAGCCAAGCCATGGCTCTGTCCCAAGGCGGACCGGCAGAAAGCATTATATTGTCAGAGGTTCTTGCAGGCCTTGGTCGACGCTTTATGAGCGAAGGGGACGCCACCCTCGGTCGAAAAGCCGGCAGTATTTCACAAGAGGCTGTCGTCCGCTTGACACAGAAGCCGCATCTCAGGACGATCGATCGTGCCCTCCTAATGAACTGCAGCACGATATTCTCCGTGTTATCTTCCTTGAACGACATCCTAACAAACTTGGAGAAGTCCGCAGAGAGTCTACGTTTAGCGGTCTCTGGTCTTCCAGCTGACAAATACGGTCCATTTTTGGGACGGATTCGAATGAGCCTCTGTGTCGGGGTGCTTAACCTTGCGGAAGAGACCGGAGACGTGAAGCTTGCTGACGAGGCCATTGCTGCTGGATATGCGGCATTGCCACATGTTTCCGAAGGCGATGATCTCGTGACCTGCACCATCTATTTCACATTGGGCGGCGGATACTCTCTTCGCTACAATTTGATCGGCGAAGACGAAGACCACGAGAAGGCATTTCACTTCTTGATGTTGGCTGTTGAGCATGCGAAATCCCCTCTCCACGCAACAGAGGCCCACGGATATCTGTCAACCATCTTTGTGGAGCGATTCAAGCTACACGAACGAGTGGCGGACTTGGAAACAGCACTGAATCACATAAATCAAGTATCTCTCGCCGAGGTCGCCGCCTATATCAAACCACAATATCTTTCAATGCAAGGCGAACTACTGCTGCTTCGCTATGAGATTTCTGAAGAAGCCAACGATCTCACGACAAGCTTGAGATGCTTGGAAGCTGCCGTCGACGGGTCTCCCAATATGAAGCATCTCTTGGTTGGACGATATGCACGTGCGTTACGGCGCAAGTACGACTCCTCGAGGGACCCGCAGGATCTCGAGCGATGCATGTCCGTGATATCTCAAGCGTTGAATACGGACGAACATCTGTCGTACGTCCACATCACGCAGTACTGCACCGAGCTGGCTGCCGTCCACCACGTTCGATTTCTGTCCCTGAACGAGCCGGGCGACCTCACCTCCGCTCTTCAGAATTATCGACGTGCCTGGGAGGCGACAACGGGCCCAATCGTTGATCGACTGCGATGTGCAATCACTGCGGCTGAACTGGCGTACGAAGCCAGTCAGTTTGCGGATTCAGCTTCTGCATATGACGCCGCCGTATCATTTCTCCCACGCCTCACTTGGCTGGGCTTCTCGACTCGCAGCCGTCAGAAGAGACTCAAGTATGCGACCGGACAACTCGCCTCCAATGCAGCCGCGGTCTATATCATGACGGGCCGACTGGAACGAGCCGTTGAACTTCTTGACGAGGGCAGATCTGTCGTTTGGCGGTCTGTTCTGGAACTGAGAACCGACGTGCAGGGGCTTCAGGATGTCAATCCGGAAGTCGCGGCCGAGCTTCTGCAAATTGGCAGCCAGCTGGACCAAGATGAAGCGCCGATCAGCAACAAGTCACCTGGACATGAAGAAGAGCGGGCACAACGGCGCCAACGGCTGGCGGAGCGGTGGGACGAACTGATCGGTCAGGTTCGCGCCTTGCCCGGATTTGAGGCTTTCCTGCTTCCGGCCACCTTCGAGACACTGCGGGCTGCAGCTGAAGATGGACCGATTGTCGCCATCAACGTCAGCGAATACCGAACGGACGCCATGATCATCACTGCAACGGAGCCACTCGTGCAGATACCTCTCCCCGACTTGCCCAGCAGTATAGTCAGCAAACTCGCCTACACGCTGCAACAGGCCCTACAAACAGCGAAGGATGCCCGAGGCGTCCAGTTCCTCGAGGGTGTCTTGCTAGGTGTTTGCCGCCGGCTCTGGTTCGGTGGCCTAGGCACCATCGCCGCGTATCTGCAAGATCATGGAGAGCGGCAGGGCTTGGATGAGCCGTTCCGCGTCTGGTGGATGCCGACCGGCATGCTCAGCATGCTCCCGATCCATTGCGCAGGACCGTACGACCAGACCCTCGGCGGCCTGTATGAACTCTTCATATCATCGTATACCACCACACTGTCCGCACTGCTCCAAGGACGGGTCGCGGCCACGCCCCCTGCTTCGCCCGTCAAGCCATTTTCCGTCCTTGCGGTCGCGCAGCCACAGGCCCTTGGCGCTCCATACCTCCGCTATGCCGAAGCGGAAGTGCAGGGCTTGGCCACCTCGCAGCTGGCAAACTACGTGACCATTCTCTCAGGCGACAGTGCGACCATCTCCCAGTTTGAGGCCGAGCTGCCGGAGCACGAATGGCTGCATTGCTGCTGCCATGCGCGCTGGGACCCAACCAGTCCGCTCGACAGCGCATTTCGGTTGCGCGACGGCAACTTCTCGCTCGGGTCGATCATCCACATGCGGTTGAAGAAGGCCCAGTTTGCTTTTCTGTCTGCGTGCCATACCGCGCGGCACTCGACGATCCTCCCTGACGAGTCGATGCACCTGGCCGCGGGGATGCAGATTGCAGGATTTCGTGGCGTGCTGGCGACGCAGTGGGGGATGGTCGACAAGGATGGACCGGCGCTCGTGGAGTTGTTCTACGGCTGTCTGGCTGAGGCGGGATTCCCGCCTGACCCTCGAAACGCAGCCGAGGCTCTGCACTGGTCCCTGCAGCAGCTCCGGGAGAGGGGAATGCCCATGTTTAGATGGGCGTTGTTTGTTCATATCGGGATCTGACAAGCTCACCTTACATTGTGATGTTTGGTTATCAATAGAACACGGGTTACTGAACAATGATGATGATACTGTGCGGTAGTTGCATTCTGCGCGCCGGATAAACGTCGGTTCCGGTCCGCGCGGGAAAGCGGGTCGGGTGGGTGCGCCACATCATCGCCCGCGGGTCGTTTGGGGAGTGACATCATCTGCTACCTCACTGCCCCGCACACTCGTCGTTTGCTGTCGCGCCGCCAAGGCCAGCCCGCCCGCCTCGAGGCATACTTAGCGCGCCCGCTGAGGTAGTGGACGCTTTTCCACTCGTAACGACCACCACTGCCCTCCAATACCCTGCTTACCTTGCCCTATCTCGCTGCTGAATCACCCCTACTAAGAAGAACCGACCATGGCAGAACAGCTCGCCCAGCGCTACGGCGTCAACATCTTCAAGAAGCACATTGCGCAGTATGAGCCCGTCGACCCCATGTACGAGTCGTATGTCGATAACAGGGGCCGCACGCGGCGCAGGCGTGTGCGTCCGATCTCCCCCTTTGCCGTGTGCCTCGCTGACAAGGATGACGTAGCGCGCCATCCCACCTGGCTTGTCCGCGCGAGACGCAAAGATCCTCAAGAGCGTGCAGAAGCGCGCGCACTACCTCGACAAGGGCATGAGCCTGTGCGGCTTCCGTGTCGGGTGGACCTTCTGGATCGGTGCGTCCCTCCTCGACCGCCGTACTGACGAGAGGTGCTGACACCTCTGCAGGTCTCGTACCAGGTGCAGGCGACGTCGCGGATGCAGCGCTGAACTACTTCCTGGTGGTGAAGAAGGCGCGCCAGGCTGAGCTCCCACCGTGGCTCACCCAACGCATGCTGCTCAATAACGCCATCTCCGCCGGCATCGGCTTCGTCCCGATCGTGGGCGACGTCGCGCTCGCGACCTTCAAGGCCAACTCGCGCAACGCTGCGCTGCTCGAGGAGTTCTTGCGGGTTAGGGGCGTCCAGTTCATCCAGAGCAACCCCCAGTCGGGCGTCTTACCCGGGTGAGTGTCTATGTCTATGCTCCCTTCGCATCTCGGCATTTCCTCCGATTGTTGAGAATACAGGCTGACCAGTCTTCAGAGCCGGCGTCGAACCAGGCGAACACGTCCCAGGAAAGGGTCGTGTAGGCGGCGGGTTCTTCTCCTCCTTCGGGCGGAACAAGAACGGTGTAGCTGCCAATCAAGCCACAAGCGCCGGGGTTGTAACGCAGCAGCCCATGGGCACCGCTCCCGTCGCGCCGGCCGCTGCAGCGCGCGCGAACGCGCCTGCGCTGCCCGCGCGCAAGCATTAATTCACTTTCGGCGCCGACGCGAATACGACACTGTAATGCCCACAGTGTGCTCTGTTGGCGCGGAATAATCGCGGAGGTTCGCGACGGAGAGGAGGTCCGAGAGCGCCCTGGGCCCGCGCATCGGGCGCGGGCGTTGGGATCGGGCCCGTGCGGCGTATCGAAGGGCATCAGCATCAAGCCCGCCGCCGTTCCGTAACGCCAGCCAACGGGGGAAGATACCTGCTGAGACGGTTTGGATGGTCCTTAATTCCCTTCAACCCTTTTTCAATTCTTGTTTCATGCTCATTTACGCTGCATACATGTACACCATCTGTTCCCAGTCTCGCGATGCCCTCGAATTACGATACCACTCTTTCTGCTTCCCATTTTCTGATTTCTGTCCATTGTCACATAGTCTATTGTCAGGTACCCGGCCCAATCATAATGACGACCATCCCATCATCCACGCATGTAGGTGATGGAGCGCAGCGCGCACACAAGGTTCACCGCATCCGGCTTTTCGCCGCCCAATCCGTACCTGAGTGCATTCATTGCCAGCCATGCACCGCCCTCCTCTCCTCCACTAGCGCACTGCATACCAAATTCTTGATATCCGGAAATCCCCGCCTGGCCTACATAGCCGTATCGCGGTCCGATCCTCTCCCTATTTTCCCCAGCTATCGATGGCAGATTTTTCGGGGCTGTCCGAGTCGGGCAGCTCGGACGTCGGGCTGTGGGAATGTCGATCCGTCGATGCTCGGATGGGAGATGAGCGACACGGATCTCAAGGCTGAGAACACTCGGCGGCCCCACACCCCAAAGCAGCATACAGCCCACTATGCACTGGCAACTGCGCAGCAGCAGCAGCAGCAGCAGCAGCAGCATCCTCATTCCAGCGCGGCAGCCTGCCAACGATCCGGAATTCGACTTCGGCAGCCCTCGCACGGGCCACCGCCGGCGCTCCGCAGCCCCCGTTTCCTGGGCGGTTGGCCCGGGCTGCTGCGCACGGCTCCCGCGCCAAGGCAAGCACCCACAATCCAGGTGCACCATTGGAGAGTTAGCGCACATGTGCTGGGCGACCCGCTGGCCCGGGATACAGCATAGGAACTTCCGATTCCGATTCCGATTCCGAGACAGCTATACCGCTCCATACAGCCAAGTACAGCACACTGCAGCAGCCCATTTCGGTCCGGTTGGGCACGAGAGGTGGCATGGGCCCGTTGGGGGCGTAGGGGGCGTATGAGGAGTCGGCGCGCCCGGGCCATGCATATGGAGCTCAACTCCGAGTCCGCCGGGCATTCGTCCCAATCCGAGCCGAGCCAGCCAGCGCCCTACTGTTACTGTAGTCTCCAAATGAAAAGAAACCGAAACGGAGAGGGGAACGGAGAGCGAAAGCTGGCTGTCGATTCCGGCCCTGCAGGGTCTGTTGTGGCCTCATAGGGAGCCACTGTCTGCCCTGAGTACGGGAGTTGTATGCGCATGCGTGGAAGGCGGAGGTGCACCTGCACCCTTTCGCTTTATTGATTGACTAGTGACTAGGCCGCCCATACCGGGCGCGCATGGCGAACCCGAGCGGTTTCGCCGTAGGTGTTCGGGCGAGGACTGGCTGGGCTAAGAGAGGGTCCGTTCGTAGCGCCCAAGGCCTGGTCGAGAACGCCCGGGTCGAGTCGAGCGCCAAGCGCAGCGGACCGAGCTACTGAGGGGCACGAGTGTGTGAAAGGGAGTGAAGAATCTGGCACGTAAGCTGGACTGGGTTGAATTCGGTTTGTAAGCGATACAAGGCGGGGGTTAACTAGGGACACATTTGCGAGGCTCTGGATTGGACAGGACTGGACAGGGCAGGACTGGATGACAGGACTGGGGCGGGGCTACGGACCTGGGCCGCAGGGAGTCACGTATGGAGTGTGAACTGGGCAAAGGAGGCGGGAGGCGGGAAAGAGGGAATGGGTGGAAGAAGTTCGGATGGGATCCGCCGGCCGTGGGCAGCCTGCGGGCGCCGACGGGCGGGGCGAGCGCGGTGTGCGCCAAGCCGCGCGGAGGGCGGACGGGGGTGTATAGGGCTTGGGGATATCGGTTTGTTGTGGGTTGGGCTGGGTTCGTTCGGAGTGCGAGTTCGTTCGGGCTTGGTGGATACAGTGTGCGCGGGCGCGGGCGCGGGTGCGGTGTGGCAGGGCCTGCGGTGGGTCGAGCGGAGGGAATAGAGAACAGAGAACGGAACGGAACGGAATTGATGGAGGAAAACACAGAGCAAGAGCAAGAGCAAGAGGGAAATGGAGGCAAGGGGGGAGGGGAGCAGTGTTGGTGGGCGTGGGTGGGCGGACTGGCCGACCGGGTGGTCTAAGTGGATGATGCTGCACCGTGCGAGCGCCGAGCGAGAACGAACAGGGAACACGGAGCAGAGAACAAGAACCAAGAACGGAAACGGTGCAAGAGGAGGGGCACGGCCGCGAGCAGCCAGCCGCGCTATCGGGCGGCAGCAGCGCGCTGGACCTGCGGCACGCCCTGCTTGCTCCCCGCCATCATGCCCTGCAGCCTGGGTGGCACGGGCCCCTGCCCGGTGTGCAGCACGCCCAGGGTAGGCTGCTTGCCCGCCTGCTGCGCGACGAGGGCCGGTGGGAAGTAGCCCGCGCCTGCGCGGCCGGAGACGAAGGGCGGGGAGGGCTGCGAGGCCGGGTTGATCGGGTACTCGTACGGCGCGTATTCGGCCGTGGGCGTGCCGTTGTATTTTGAGGCGGGCTTGGAGGAGGGCGAGGAGGAGGAGGAGGGCGGGAGCTGCGAGGGCCGCGGGGCGGACATGCTCGTGTGCGGGACGGGTTGGTGGCGTTGGAGGTTGGGGTTGGGGTTGGGGACGGTGCGTGCGACGGGAGACGGGGGTCGGGGATGGTTCGAGCGGCTGGGGGAAGAGCCGGAAAGTCTTCGAGATCAAATACTGCTCAGCGCAGCACCGTCCGGACTTGTAATCGCGCTGACGCCCACGGTGCGTGGGAGTCGTTGACCGTACACACCCTCTGCCCTAGGAGAGGTGCGGGCGTAAGCTGGCGCCCGGATGCCGATGTGCCGATGTGCGGGTTGCAGCGGGTGCGGGTGCGGGTGTGGGTGCGGGTGCAGGGTCGCTGACTGAGGGGGGCAGAGCTCGGGCGCTGTAGTGGGCGAGGGGAGCGCGGGGATCCTGTGCAGAGCAGCGGGTGTGCTGTGCGTGTGTCAGTCCAGGCTGGCGTGGGACGGGCCGGGGGGGGGGGGGGGGGGGGGGGGGGGGGGGGGGGGGGCGGGGAGGGCAGGCGGTGGGCGAGCTTGGGCGGGAGGGGCACAGCACGCGGGTCGGTATATGTACACCACCGGCCGTTTGGGCTGCAGGTGCAGGCTGGGAAGGGAGGGGACGGGAGGGGGAGATAATGCCGCGGTCCAGTGAGAAGTGCGCGAGCGGGACGGGGGCAGAAGGCGCGTGTGCACATGCCCAGCAAGCACTCAGTACTCAGCCCGGGCTGTGGCACACAAGCTGGCGGGTGAGGGGAGGGATGGCGAGTGATGCTCGCGCAAGGGCGGATGACGTGTCATCAGACGCATCGCGCGGACTCGCCGGCTTCCCGCGGCCTCCTCCCTCCCTCCCCCTGAACCGGCCCATGCCCAGAACGTCCACACACTACGCTACGCACTACGCACTCTGCCATTCACGCGCCCTCTTCCCGCTCCCCGGTCGGCCCCGCCTGCATCGCCATCCCCGCCCGCAGCCATATCCAGTGCTTGTGCTTGTGCTTGTGCTTGTGCTTGTGCTCGATCGTGCTTGCGCTTGATTCTGTCGATGGATGTCGCCCCCACCCCCGCCCCCGCCCGGCGCCCAGCCCTTCCCGAGCGCCGACTCGCCGATGCGCCGATGCGCGTTTACAGCCCTGCACACTCGCCTCGTACGTCCGCATCGAGCGTCCCACGCCCAGCGTAAGTACATACATACGATCCAGTCCGGGCACAGCCAGCCCGCCCCTCGCCCCGCACTATACTGTACTGTCCGTGAACGGTCCAGACTCCCTCCCTAACGTGATTATTGTCCCCGACACCATGCAACATCATGCGTGCGTGCATCGGACAGGGGCACAAAAGCAGCCGCGCTGCTTCCCGGCGACGCGTCGATGACGTAGTCCCTGCATCAACAGACCAACCCTCGTGTACTGAGTACTGAGTACTGGATTCCGGAGGCGTCCCGTCGGGCCTGCTCGCCCTCCTCCCGCCGGGGGTTGCAACAACAATATTAATATTGCAGCTATCACGCATCACGCACGCACGACGCGCCCTCCCCTCCAATTCCTGCCTGCCGCGCAGCAGCAGCAGAAGCTCACCTGACCCCCATCCCATCCCCTAAGGCTATCTCAGTGCCCTCCCCGACGCTCCGATAACAACATGCCGTAACTACACCATCTGCCATCTGCCATCTGCCATCTGCCATCAGGTCCTGGTGCGCCTACACTCAGTGGGAACTGGACTCATCACTCAGTACTCAGTACTCAGCACCCACCGTATCGGCGGCTCCGGGGAGGAGGTGGCGTCGGTTTCGGGCTTCGGTTTCGGGCTTCGCGATCGGCTCCTCGGAAGCCTGGGGGTTCGGGGTTCGGCCCTCCCCAATGATAATAATGATAATACCAATCCTTGAGTGAATAGACCAATAATCACGCGTGCGGATGTGCGATGCGCTTGCTTTACGAAACCCGGGCTTTGAACCGAACCGCCGTTGACACACTGTCGTTGTTCTAGAGTTGGAGTTGGAGTTGGGATGTTCCTGCGGTTTGAACCGCCGGTGATGGACAATGTCGTTGCTGTAGGAGGCTGCGGCTTTACACCGCCGTCGCTGTACCATGTCTCTATGGGGTTGCTTCACAGTGTCGTTGGCTCACAATGTCACGTCGTCAAGTAGTTTGCCATTGCCGCGGCGCGTTGTCGCCGGACCCGGACCCGGGGAACAGACGACACTGAAGTCGAGAACAACGAGCTTGAACCAAGCTATGTGAACCAGACGAGGCTGCATACAGCCGGCGATCACAGAAATGACGGCACGACCTGGGCTCAGTCCACGGTCGGCCATCCTAACAATAGTAGTAACAACAATACGCAGTACAGTTACACAACGATCATGCGGGTTCGGCACACAACTGTATTATACTGTAACGCTCGCCGATACGCCTGATCAGTTACATAATTGCCGTAATCCGTAAGAACACTGTGAGGGCGCAGAGCTTCGGCCCTGAGCTCACCTTCCCGCGCTCAATTCACACTCGGTCCCCGGGTCAAAGCAAGCCCTTCCCTTCTCTCGCAACGGCACTCAGGCGGCGTCTCACGACCCAAGGCGCACGGGGCACACCGCGGCGGTGCGCATCTTGTGATAATCCGATACTCCGCCCGACTGTCCAACGTGGTCTCTTACGGACGTTCCCGTGATACGACACTGACAACGCAACACGACGGCTGAGAGGATGCTGGATGCGGTGGGGCGCCGACGCCTGATTCTCCCCGCCCTGGGCTGAAGCCCACCGGTGCACAAGCCGGGGGCGCACCTCCGCATCACATCATCCCTGTATCAATCTACGTCTCCAGCCGCCGCAGGCTCCTCACGCTCCCGCAGATGTCAGATGCCAGATGCCAGATGGTACAGTACAGTAGGAGGCTGCTGGCCGGCCTTGCCGTTCTCAACGTCGTCTCATCGCCTCGTCTCGCCCCACCCCGCCGCCCCGATGGAGCGGCCAAGTCTAGGCCTCCTCCCCCGCCCCCTCCCGGTGAAACCGAGAGGAACGAGGTTGTGCCTAAATCGGTGCCTAGTCCTAGTGGGCCGGTACGAAGTCTCGGGCCGCTGCCCGCCCAGCAGAGCTAGCGTGTCTGGGGGACGAGGGGCGGGATCGCCCGATCGGCGATCTGCCGCAGATGTTCCGGGTGCAACATTTCCGGAAAAACTGGTATTACAGGTACGTGTTAATTCGCATTCGCATCCAGCATTGGCATCGTGTGTGTTCGTACGTACGTCCGAGGACTCGGCCGGTTGGCTTTCGTGATATTGGAGCGGTGGACAGCGGGCACACACCCTGAGGTCGCCGCATACACCGTTGAGGACCCTGCACCCTGAGCTATCTCGCCTAGCGCAGCCAGCGGCCCTCATCTTCCCCAGCACTTCCCCGCCGCGCGCCCAGGCGCCTCAGAAGACGTTATAGTTCCTCCCTAGGGGCAAGAATCTGGCCGGCGGGACCTCCGCGAGCACGCCATCGGCGTGCACGGCGTACGTCTCAGGGTCGACGCGCATCCGCGGCGTCGCGCTGTTGTGCTTCATGTCCTTCTTCGTCACGTTCCGGCAGTTCTTCACCGCCGCGACCTGCTTCGACAGCCCATACGAGGCGACAATCCCTGTGTGGCGCGCGGGCCCGTCAGCGCCGGTTCTCGCGTCAGGGTGCACGGAAGAGAGGCGCACCGGACTCGATCGACACCGCGGAGACGAAGGAGACGCTGTTCAGCGCCGCTGCAGCCGGGTGGGCACCCCACATCGGGCGCGACATGAATGGTTGCACAGTCGGGATACTCGCGTTGGCATCGCCCATCTGTCGGTCATTATCAGCATCGGAGAAGGCGAAGAAGAACATCGACTCACCTGAGCCCAGGCAATCACGCCCGACTTGAGCACCATCTCCGGCTTGGTACCAAAGTTCTCGGGCTTCCAGAGGACCAGATCGGCCAGCGTCCCAATGGCGACCTGGCCGATCATGTGACTCATGCCATGAGTAATTGCGCTGGTTGCCCGTTAGGCGATCAGACAAAGAGGTTCGAATACGACCCACGGGTTGATAGTGTATTTCGCAATATACCGCTTCACACGCATGTTATCCTTGCCTTCCGCATCACCCTCGCTGACCAGAGGACCTCGGACCTCTCTCATTTTGGACGCTGTGCGCCAAGTCCGGCTGATGACCTCGCCCACCCGGCCCATCGCCTGAGAATCCGAGCTAATCATCGAGATCGCTCCTATATCGTGCAGAACATCTTCGGCAGCCACGGTTTCCGCGCGGATACGAGATTCTGCAAAGGCCAGGTCTTCGGGAATCGATTTGTCGAGATGGTGGCAGACCTAAATCCATAGATTGAGAACCAGCGCGGCATTCCGATGCGGACTGGGTCCTACCATCAACATCTGTAAGAAGGATTCTGGCGGTCAGGGTCCTTTTCAGCGGCAAAGCCGGCACCGACTCACATCCAGATGTTCGTCTAGGGTGTTGGTAGCATACGGTCGTGTAGGGTTTGTCGACGATGGCAGAACGTTCTCTTGTTCGCACACGACGATAATGTCGGGCGCATGCCCGCCACCTGATGAATCACATTCAGATAGGCCCAAATTGGAAGGGACAGCACGCACCGGCACCCTCAGTATGGTACGTATGAATCGTCCGATTCCCGAATGCTGCGATCGTGCTTTCCACGAAGCCAGACTCGTTCAGGGTATCGGTGTGAATGTTGACCTGTTATCCCGGTCATCTTCCAATCCAGAAAACAGCCGCTCATCCTTACTTGCACATCATACTTGTCGCCTACGTCCAAGGCATTCACAATAACAGAAGGCGTTGATCCCCAGTCCTGAGCACCGAATCAGCTGAATCCGCGCCGATCGGAGGACCGGCCATACCTCATGCAGCTTCAAGCCCGCGGCGCCAGCTTTCACAATGTCCTCGAGGGCTTCTGGTCCTGAATCATTTCCTTTGCCAGTAAAGGCATAGTTCATGGGGATGGTGTCGGTCGCAGCCAGCATCGTCTGCATGTAGAACGGCGAAGGCGTGCACGTCGTCGCGTTCGTTCCCGCGCTCGGGCCAGTGCCACCGCCAATGTGGGTTGTCACGCCGCTCGCGATGGCCTAGATTCACATTCAACAAACAGAACGTATGACGTGGCAAGGGTCTTCACCTCTGTCCACTGCTGTGGGCAGATGAAGTGCACATGTGCGTCGACCGCACCGGCCGTGACTATGAGCTTCTCACCGGCGATGACCTCGGTGCTCGCGCCAACAACGAGGCTCGGGTCCACGCCCTCCATCACATCGGGATTGCCAGCCTTGCCGATACCGGTGATCTTGCCGCCCTTGACGCCGATGTCAGCTTTATAGATGCCGCTCCAGTCGATGATGAGCGCGTTGGTGATCAGCAGGTCCAGCGCGAGTGCAGAGTGTCGCCCGGTCGCTTGACCCATGCCTTCCCGGATAACCTTGCCGCCTCCGAACTTGCACTCGTCGCCGTAGACCGTCTATCGCGAGGCTTAAGCACGATATGCAGCTCGAAATAGGCGCGGTACGCACATAGTCCTTCTCAACCTCAACCCACAGGCCCGTATCACCTAGCCGCACACGGTCTCCCACAGTAGGCCCAAACATGCCCGCATACACCTCCCTGCTGACCTCCTTGTCCTCCCTTCCAATCCACGCACCCGGCTCTGGCACATGCGCAAATCCCTTCTGGATGAGGTTCCTCACGATGTCGTCCGTCCTGCCGAGATCCCACTTGCCAGTCGCGAGCCGGTTGCCACCGGTGATGATCTGGTTTCCGGCAATCGGCACGAGTGTGACCGTCTTCATGTCTCCCGGCTCGAAGCGCACGGCGGTGCCTGCTGGAATGTCCAGGCGCTTGCCGTATGCCTTGCCGCGGTCGAACGACAACTGCGGGTTCGTCTCGATGAAGTGGTAGTGGCTCCCGATTTGGACCGGCCGGTCGCCGTTATTCGTCACCCGCAGCTGGGTACGCTCCCGGCCCTTGTTGATGAATATGGGCTCCTTGCGCACCACCACTGCTCCAGGCCCGGCTTTGCGCTCGTATTGCTCGAGCGGATCGAGCGGGAATTTGTCCGTGGACGGTACCGGGAGGAACGAGCCATACAGTGCGGTCTCCAGGTTGCCGTTGTCCGTACATATTGGGTCATGCACAGTGACAAGGAAGACACTAGCCATCCAATCAGTCGAGGCTCGCAATCAGGGTCAATACAAGCGGACCCATCAGGAAAAGTCCCCTCAACCTGGATCTCGTGGATCAAGCTCGGCACCGCAGCCAATACATGTCTCCTGCCCAGCATCTCCTTCCCCTTCTGCATCAGCTCGGCAACAGACCAGGTGCCATCCCTGATCAGCTCTTGCAGCTGGGAGGCGATCAGTGCCGTCGCTTCCGACTGATTGAGCTTCAGCCCACGGGCGAGGCGCTTCTGGGCAAGAGTGCCCAACTGTATCAAGCGTAAGCAATGTGCGACAGGTCGAGAGAGGACTTCATGCACAAGGTGCAGGGTGAGCTTGGCCTCTTCTCTGGGTAGAATGCGCATTGGAGTGCGTGAACGGTGGTGGTGAAGAGGACTGGCTGCCCCGCACTCGGGCGGTCAGGCTGATAAGGCGAACCCTGATGCAAGTGCGGGGAAGTGCACCCGTGGTTTGAACCCTGACTACAACCTCGGGCCATATCGGAACAAGGTGATGAAGTAGGCAATTTATCGTGATATTTTGCTTTCTATCATGACTAGGCTGGACCGTCCCGTAGGAAAACAAGTAATCCATTAGATGACCGGGAGCAACCCGGAAGTACCCGGCAAACTGTATTCTCAGGGACGACAATAATGGTAACATTCAACAACAATCATTTGGACATGAAACATAATTCAGTACGGGCAAGAAAGATACTGTAGTGGATAAAACTGTCCACCACCAGCAAGATTTGGCCCGTAGGGCTGCAGCGGTTCGGTTCTGGCTCGGTTCGGTGTGCGCATAAAAGTCCAATTGCATTGCATCGTCAGAAGATTGACTTCAAGTAGTGTCCTTTGTATTCATGTCACCTGTATGCCCTTTTGAGCAGCCCGCTTCAATGTGGTCTGGATCTCTTTTGGACTAAAACCTAGGTTAGAGGAAAGTGGTTTGTGGATAGTCGGGTGCCTCCGCAGGGTAAACACATGAATACTTGCTGTCAGTTGTATTGAGTTTGGAACCAACTGAGAACCGGAACCGCCGGTTCTCGCGGTTCGGTTCGCATCGCTGAATTTGTGCACCTTGGCAAGGGACTCCCAAGCGGTCGCTAAGACCTCACAAGTGAGGGCTGACTGGTTCTCGCAATACGTTTGGCCCGGTTACATAGGGGTTTAAGCCTAGGGATGGATGTTGCTCTGAACCGGACCATGAGAACCGCGGTTCTCAGTCATGATTACAGTCCTAGAGCGGGGCTGAAACTGAACTGGAACTGGAGCGGTCCCAAATGTAGAAACGGTTCTGAACTAAACCGAGCCACATTCATCCCTATTAAGCCATCTCTAAACACCAATGTGTACAAACAACGCCCAACGAAAAAGAGGGATACCGTGATTGCGGAATTCCTGCAGGGCAAAATGCAGCGCCTCAGCAGTGTTGAAAACGTCCGGTCGCTGCCCGTTCTTCGTCAGAAAGCTGTAGAACAAGTGCACCAAGGGCGGCCCATCTCTGTCCACCATCCCCCACTGCGTGCCGACGACGCCTTGAAAGCCCGCGACCTGCATGCCAGCCGCGAGATGCGTCGACTCATCGGGAAGTAGCGCCGTATACCGAGCGGTGTGGCACGCAGAGAGAAAGGCAAACTCGGCATTGGGCAGTCTCATTTGAACAAGGGCGGAGAGTGATAGGTTTCCGTCACTGAGCCGAAACGCCATTTCAAGAGGATTGATGGCGTTCCAGCGGCCATGGCAGCAACAGTGCAGCCACTGGTGTCGGACCACTTCGCGACTGAAACTTGCGACTGTCGCATCTTTCCCTGTCACGAAGGCGATGGAGCCGCTCAGGTTGGACAGCGCAAGCTCACGCATCTCGTCTTCGGCATACTTCAGGAATGCAAGTCCGGCTACTTGAGGCTGCGCAACCGCGAGCATCCTGAAGGGAATGGGGCAGGGCCGTGCTGATGCCTTGGTCTGTCCGCTCAATAGAGCAGAGAGAGTAGTCGTGTATGATGAAACGAACAAGTCGAATATCCCGGCGCGTTCTGTGGCATGTTTGCCCGCGCAGTGAATAGGGAGAAGACTCAAGAGTCCGGTAGGCAGCCACCAGACTCGGCGCAGCTTGGCATCCTGGCTTCCCTCCTGGAGGGATCGGGCTATGTCACATAATCCGCCCTCCCATAGTCGTTCACATATCTGCGACAACGTCCGGTCCAGGTACTCGGTACCTTTTTGGTCTTTCGTATAGCGGAGAGCTGAACTCCAGGTGTACGCCAAAAAGTTGACGATCTCGTACGACAGTCCTGGGAGCGCAAGGCAGTTCATTGGCTGATCAGCCCAGATGATCAAGGCATCTGTTCGATAGTGGCTGACATTAATGATGACGACAGGTCCATTCCTCGCCGCCTGTTGAAGCTTGTGGAACGGAGCCGGTCGGAGGAATGATTCGTATCCACGGAGTTGCCTTATATTGGTGACAAGCTCGTCCCACCGCGCAGCGAGCTTCCGGCGTCTGGCAGAACGTTGTTCCTCTTGCATGACGGACTCACTCGGGGATATCGAGTCATCATGTTCCAGCGCCTGGCCAACGGAGAGCAATTCATTCGCGAGGGTAGGATTCGTTGCGCTGAGCTCGTGGGCATCGAACCGCAGTTCAAGGATTGACCGCCATAGGACGGAGCGCCCTTCTTCCAAGAGTTCCAACGCGCGCTCCGGATTCCCCAGTGCGATCGCCAGCGCTGCGGCATTGCATGCGAGCTGGCCCGCCGAGCCAATTAGGCGCTTATACCGGCTAGGTGTTTTCAAACCGAGCCAGGCGAGTCGCGGTAGCAAGGAGACCGCGGCATCGTAAGATCTGGCAGAGTCTTGATATCGACCCGCGTTGAATGCTAGCTTCGCGCCAACCACAGCGGCATTGAGTCGATCCTTGAGCGATCCTGCTGTGTCCTCTGCAGCCAAATGATAGTAAAAAAGTGCGGAATCAAGATCTGCACCTTGCTCCAGCCGACTGAACCGAGCTTCGTAAGCGTTCGCTAGCTCAGCGAGATGCGATGATCTACGATTGTAGGACATTTCTTCGTTCAAGCGCAGCGACTCCTCGAGGGTATTGATAGCGAGGTTGATGTCTTCTGAGTCTGCGCTCACGCGGTATTTTCGTATAAGGCTGGCTGCAAAACGCGCTAGTAGAATATGCCGATGGTAACGACGGCCACCAGTTGCAGCCAGGGCTGCCTTCGTTAAAGACATGCCACGCTCGAGATCGTCTATATCGGTTGTAATGTCGTATCTCTTCAAAAGTAGTTCGCCGTGAATCGAGAGCTGATATGGCTTATGCGCTTCGCTGTATTCATTATCCAAGCTGATTTGGCCGAATTGAATCCCCTTATCGAGGGCCAAAGCGATTCCGGTCTGCTTGAATTTTTCCACATATAACAAGGATAAGTACCGATAGCTTTGAGACATAATCTCTTTCATGATGTCGACAGCCTTGCATGCTTCAACTGCCTGTTCGAAAGAGGATACGGCAGCCTCGAAGTTCCTCTCCTCTCCATTATGGGCATAGAGAAACCAGTTGCAGGCACCGAAATTATGAGCGACCATGGCCCGATGCGGTCCATCCTCAGGATAATATTGCATTGCTTGGAAGGAGCTGAGCAGCGCCTCGTCCGCGTCTTTCGGGTCTCCACTCTCTTCAGCCAAATTGGCGAGGGCGAGAGAGAGCGCCAAGTGAACAGAACCATTGAGAAGAGGTCCCAGCGGGTATGTAGGCCGGCTCAGAGCAAGACGATGGTATTCCGCCGCTTTCGTGAAGTTTTCTAAGCGACCGTCCGCGAGGATCATGACCGTCCGCGTGTTGCCCAACACGTTACTTAGCTGGAAGCGATCTGCGTCGCATAGCCAAAGCTTGTCGAGGATCAAAGGTGCGCATTGCTCTCCCAATTGTACTGCTTCTTGTATGTCGTCCACTGTTCCGCTCCAATAGAAGCGCTCTTGAAGGATGACAGAAAGAGTGGAGATAGTCATGTAGTGAGATCGCATGATGGACGACAGATGCATGGCTTGTCGGGCGAGTTGTTCCGCTTTGCAGATGTCTTCACCGTCGCTGCGGCCACGGACGGCGTGCCTGACGCGATAAACCCTCGCAAGCCAATACATGGCGTGAATTTTGAGTGGCTCGGAGTCATCATGGCGATCCATGACACCTTGGAGCTGAACAAGCGCAGTCTCGTTGGGTTGGGACTCGGTCGTGGATTGTGCAAGCGCGTGGAGGAGCTCGCCGTCTCGAAGGAGAATCTCATCCTTGTAGGAGCAGGACGGAATTGAGTCGGACAGAGCAAGGGCTTGTGCGTACAGTCTCCTCGCTTCGATCGCTCCCGCCATGATACCGTGACCGTCCCAAAGGGCATGGTGCACGCGACCCAGTTGAAAGATGGCAGACAGGCGACTGCCGTTCTCCAGAGGCGCAGCGAATGTCAAAGGTTTCAGAAGTTCTTCCGCACGATCGATGTCCTCTTGAGTTCCGCGTTGCTCGAATCGCAGCCTAAGGCCAGTAGCGTGGAGGATCGACCAGGCCGCGAGGTGTTGTGGAGGGACAGTCGGGGGGTCGAGGGAAACACATTGCGCAAGTGCGCGGTCGAGATCCTCGTCTTTGCCGAACCATTCGTACGATTGCAGCAGCTGCTCGACCACTGTCCATCGAGGATCGGGTGTTGTCTCATCCATTGCTGTCTCGTTCGGGCCCGGGCTAAGTGAATAGCGACATCGTATTTATAGGTTGTCAGAGGTCGAGCTGACGGTTGCCCAGTCTCCTGCAGACTGTCCCGATAGCTTGCAAGACGGGGCTGATTGATGAGAAGGCAAGCTGCGTATCATATCGCCGAAAACACTCATGATGAGCGTTTTGAATTGAATGGCCGTCGAGGATTCCAGGGCATGAGCACAGCCAAAGTCCCACAACGAAAATTCGTGAGCTGGCGCGGCTGAAAATAGGCGAAGAAGGAGTCGGATCTCAGCCACAGTTCTGACAGATTCTTGTCTTGTGACTCGTGAGTATCGGAACAGGAAGACGTCTGACGGTAGAGAAGAGCGGCTGTGCGGTGGTCGTGGGAGAACTATAAAAATTATGTAACAGTGCATTCCTCGGGCTTCTGTTTACAGCGAGAATATGCATCACGTGACGGCTCGTTACACGGCACCCTGAATTTTACAGAGCGCACGACTAACGATGAATGGAATACAATGGACGCAATTAATTACCCCGTCAGCGGGTACAAGTGCCAATGCCACTCTTAGATGCCGAAATGAACGAATGATGCCCACCTATACATCGGTATGTCTCTCAGTCGGAAATGGCGAAGGGCGAGGTGCAGCGCATGCGCGGCGTTGCGTGCTTCAGGTGGTCTTGCATCCTTGGTCAAATAGTCATAGAACACGCGTGTGAGAGTTGGCCCATCTTGATCGGCCATGGCCCACTGTGTTGCTAACACACCGCGGAACCCAGATACTTGCATTCCGGCGGCGAGATGCATTGATTCGTCGGGCAAGAGTGAGGTCTGTCGGGCAGTGTGACATGCGGAAAGGAACGCGAACTGCGCGGTCCGAAGATGCAATCCAACAATGGAGGAAAGAGTGACCTTCCCATCCTTCAGACAAAAGGCGCTGTCAAGAGGATCGGCAGAGTTCCATGTGGCATGCGAGCAGCAATGGAGCCATTCATGCTGAGGAAGTTCAGCGACGAACCGAGAGACCGTCGTTTCGCCTTCAGAAAGAAATGTCATGTTGGGTGCAAAGGCGGAGTGAAGCAGGGTGCCAATTTCTTGCTCGATACAGCGCAGGATAGGGAAATTTGCGACCTTTGGCTGAGCGATGGCCAACATGCGATAGCCGGCATTGTTGTACGTTGCTGAGGTACCGCGTGCATAGAGGAGGGAGGACAGCGTGCCCGTATATGACGTGATGAAGTCGTACATGCCGAAGGCGTTTGGCTGACAAGGACCGGCGCAGTGTATGGGCAGAAGGCTCAACATCCCAGTGGGCATCAGCCAGACTCGAAAGTCGCCATTTTTGTGTCCTGCCTTCATCTCCTTCAAAACTGCGGCGATATGCCCAAAGCCTCCATCCCAAAGACGCCGGCAGATGTGCTGCAACACCTGATCGACGCACCGGCTACCTTCTCCGTCCTTTGGATACTTCAAGGTCTGGTGCTGCCAGGCATATGCAAGGGCGTTGATATCTTGACAGGGCAAGTCCGGGAGAGGGATCTGCACGAGTGGCTCCGTTGCAGTGATAACCATGGCGTCCGTGCGATATTCGCTGACGTTGATGATGACGACGGGGCCATCATGGGCCGCTTGCTGCAGCTTGTCGTAGCGGGGTGGTTCGAGAAACGATTCAAATCCTTCAAGTTCTCGGACTTGGTTTACAATGTCTTCCCACCGCTCTGCCAGTCTTCGTCTTCGCTGTGATCGTTCCTCTTCGAGCTCCGGCGTGCCTTCCGGTGCTTCAACTTCATCATACTCAAGCGCTTGTGCAACGACCAGCAATTCAGCGGCCAAAGGAGGATGGGCGGCCGTGAGCTCCTGTATGTCCGTTCGCAGGTCTAGGATCGACCTCCAGATGATTGAGCGGCCGTGCTCAAGTAGTTCGACCGCGTGCTCCGGGTTGCGAATTTCGATGGCGGCAGCAGCAGCATTGCAGGCGAGGAGCCCAGTAGCGAATGTGACCTTCTTCTGTCGGTCACGCGTGTTCATTCCGATCCACGCTAGGCGAGGTAATAACGCGACAGCGGTACAGAAACCCTTTGCCGCCGCCCAGACGCAATTAGTGCGGTATGCCAATATGCCCCCGGCGCGAGCCGCCTCTATGCGATCCTTTATCGCAGCACTAAGGTTGGTAGACGCGATTTCGTAGGTGTCCAACGCAGCACGGAGATCTCGGGGATCGCCAGAATGATCATATCTCGCTTGATGTGCAGCTGCCAGCTCCGAAAGATATGGCGTCCTATGGGCGAATGAAGTCTTTTCGTACCTTTCGAGAGCCTCAGCAATGCAAATGATGGCGAGTTGGATATCACGCGGATCCTTCGCCACTTCGTATCTTCGCCGCAGGGAGCGAGCATAACGAACCAGAATGGTGTGTCGTTGGTATCCGGAGCTGTTGGACAATGATAGACTGGCCTCAGCACTTGAGATGCTCTTCACAAGGTCGTCTGTATTTCCTGTGAGTTCATAGCGATACAATAGCCGCTCGCCCACTTGAGAGAGATATGACGGTTTACGGTTCCCGACAGGGTCTAAGTCGACACACAATTGACCGAATTCAATAGCTCGCTCGAGGTCGGTAGCTTGTCGATTACGCCTGAACTTCTGGTCGTAGAGGAAACCGAGATTGCGGTGGAGCTCAGGCATACCACATTCGGCCCACTCTACGTTCTTGTTCTTGGAACGCTCAGACGCCTGTTCCATGAATGAGATCGCGTGTTTAAAGTCTTTGTCGTCCCCGTAATGAGAGTATCGTAGGCCGTAGGACCATCCAAGAGCAGCGAGGATGACGGTCAACTGCTCAGCCTGGGCCGGAAAGTAGCGTAAGGCTTCGTTACCGTACGTGACGGCTTCATCTGCATGCTTCGGATCACCGCCTTCCTCACAGAGATTGCAGAAGGTAATGCACGCATTCATGACGCATCGGGCATATGGCAGCTTGCGGGTTGTAGGGTGAACTCCGGTCAAGGCCAGCCTCTCATAGTGGGCGGCCTTTCGCATAGTTTCGAGTGTGCCTTCGACCGTCCGCGCGTCCTTGAGCATGTCGCCGAAATCGGTAAGAAGACGTCTGTCGATGGCCCGGAGCCACTGGCTTCGCAGAACTAGGGTTGCACCTTGTTCACCGAGCTCGGAAGCCTCGTGTATCAAGTCCGCCGCTGGATGCCGCAGATATCGCTGCCGCAATACACTCGATAGCACGGAGAAGACGTACGGGCGACATCGGAGATTGGCGGATAATTCAAGCGCTTCACGCGCATTCTTTTCGCACTGTGTCAGGAGAGACTCGGGCTTTTGAGGGCTGACGTAGTAACGCAGGTAAAATGCTACAGAAAGCGTCTGCAAGGCGTTGATTCTGAGTGGGTCGTTGTAGTCTCTTCTTGCGATGAGCTCTTCTAGTATTTCAACAGCTTGGGAGAAGTGGGCCTCTTCACGTCTTAAGGTAGCTCGTGCGCTTAAGCAGCGTGCAAAGCGGTATCGGATTTCATCGAAGAGTTTGATCGGTTCGCCCTGCTCACTGGCAACGGAGAGGGCGTCGGAGAAAAAGGTGTAAGCTCGATCGGTGCTGGCATGATCGCAGTAGGCGTCGAACAGAGTGTAGTGTACCTCGCCCAGCCGGAAGAGTACCTCTATCCGATTCGCTCGATCCAAGTGAGGGTGTTGCTGTATGGCCTCGAGGAGCTGTCGAGACGTGTCGATATCGTCCTGTGACCCCTCTCGATCGAATCGCAGTCGAAGACAGCGTGCTCGGAGGATTGCCCATTGTGGATACTGTGTGTCTCTCTCGTCTGGTAGGGGGATAGGATCGACATCCTCCAGACACGTTTCAATCGCATAGTCGAGATGTTTGTCCTTGCCATACCATTCGAAAGACGCAAGAGCAGCTTCAACCCTTTCGATCTGCGTTGCGGTGTTGTTGACAATCTTCGAACCCATGCTGTACAGCTGGTTAGCCCCCACGACTTGTGCACAACAGCAAGGCCACCCACGTTGTATGAGGCAATGTCGCAGAGGCGGACATACAGGCGCTGGAGAGGGGTCGCATATCTTAAATCCTTTGACCGCGGTTCGTCCACCGCCGTTGGTTTTCGAAGCAGAGCCAGTCAAGTGCAACAGAAGCACCTTAGGCCGCGACTCAAGCCACAGCTAGCCACCGTCTACCATATTCGTTCAGAATATTAGATCAACAAAAACATG
This sequence comes from Calocera cornea HHB12733, assembly GCA_001632435.1. Classification (NCBI taxonomy): domain Eukaryota; kingdom Fungi; phylum Basidiomycota; class Dacrymycetes; order Dacrymycetales; family Dacrymycetaceae; genus Calocera; species Calocera cornea. Next base: position 138,183 of record KV423955.1, read on the forward strand.
CTTGCATGGACACTCACGTGCCAAGTTTGGTGAGGTGGTGGGGCTGCCCTACAATTGATAAGGATTCCGCGATCGCCGGCTCCTGTAAGCGGTATTTATCTCCCTGATTGTCGGAGCACATCATGAGAGCTGAGGCTCTCAGACGACGCCGCCACCATCAGGAACAGTCGGCGGTCCATCAAACAGAAGAGAGAAAGTTGAATTGTATGGGAAAGAGATACCCAGGTCGTGCTGACCGACCGAGAGCCTGCCGTCAGCGTGTCAGCACGGCACAGCCAAACAGCGCATACAAACCCGGCCGCGTGTGGACCCTTGTCCCCGCCGGTGTCCTGACGGCATCTGCCCCTTCCTTCTTCTCGTCGTCCACCTCCTGCACGGTTCTCATTCAGTCGCATCTGGCATCTATCTTTATCTTCCTTCGCGTGTATTACGCGCCCATAGCCGATTATGTCTTACTACGGCCCGCCTTCAGGACCTCCCCCGGGCCAGTGGGGACCTCCGCCGCCGCCGCCTCCACGAAACTACGGGTGAGCATCATTCAGTTCTCTCTCGGTCGCATTCTGTTGCGATGTCCTGCCCGGGCGTCTCGGAATTGCAGAGCTGAAACGCTCCGGTCGCATTATGGGGTTGTTCTTGCTGCATGGCCGAGTGCGCCGTGTCATTCTTCGAGGGTGGTGACGCGGGTGCCAAGGCTCTCAAACGCACCAAGAGCCTTCTCCATCTCTTCCTTGCGCGTTCTTCGCAAAAGTTCTCACGGTAATATCTCAGATCCTATCAACCGCCGGAAGGTCCGCCGCACCACGGGCATCATCACCATGGTGGTGAGATTCAGTCTTACGCACCCCCTCCAGGCGCTCCGTACGGACAGTATGGACCGCCTAGTGTGCCCCCCCCTGGATGGGGAGGAGGAGGGGGAGGAGGGTATGGTGGTCAGCAGTACCATGAAGAGTATGGGACGCAGTCGTACGCCAGCGCTTGTTGCCGTCGTTTCCCCCCCTGATAAGTGGACAGTGCGTACAACGGCCAGGGCTATGGCTATGGAGATGGATACCAGCAGTATGCGCCGCCACCAGGTCCTCCCCGTACGACGGCAATGTGTTCTTGCATGGCATAGATACTGATTCAGGCGCATATATGCAGCGTTGCCGCCGTCAGATATGCAGAATTATGGGCCCGAGTTCAGTCAGAATGGACAGGCCATGCATCCTTACTTCCAGTACTCTCAGTGCAATGGACGGAGGAAGGCGCTTTGTGTACGTGTGGCACTCTTGATCGGGCCAGGTGCTGACTGCCCGCAGATTGGGATCAACTACTACGGGTCGAGCAATGAACTCAAGGGCTGTGTCAACGACGCGAATAATATGCGCAATTTCCTATGTCGTATGTCGCACGTCTCGTGCCGCGTCGGTTCCTTCAACCATTCCTAGGTCAATTTGGGTATCAAATGGACGACATCGTTTTGCTTAGCGATGACCAACAAAACCCACGAGCTATTCCAACTCGTGACAACATTGTGCGTAATAATCTACCATGCATTTGGCCAGTCTCATCTGCGTTCAGATAAACGCTATGCAGTGGCTTGTTCGCGATGCACAACCGAATGACTCGCTCTTCTTTCATTGTCAGTGCCTTCAACGTCGTCACTCTGTTGATGCACTTACGCAGCATGATTAATACAGATTCTGGCCATGGTGGTCAAACTCGCGACCTGGACGGCGACGAGGAGGACGGGTACGATGAAGTCATCTACCCTGTCGACATTGAACAGACCATTGTGGATGATGACATGTTCCGTATAATGGTTAGCGTGCGTGAACGATCCATTCTTTGTTACCCGAATCGTATGAAGAACTTGCTGCTCCAGCCTCTTCCACCGGGATGCCGGTTGACTGCCATCTTCGACTCCTGTCACAGTGGCAGCGCGATCGATCTTCCCTATATCTATTCCACTGAAGGAAAGATCAAAGGTGTGCAATGCCATCTTCTCCTCTCATCTCTACTCAGACCGTTCACAGAGCCGAACCTCCTCGCTGAGGCCGGGCAAGGTCTCCTGCAAGCGGGCCTTTCCTACGCACGTGGCGATATGGGCGGGATGATCTCCAACGCAATGTCGCTGTTCAAGAACGTTACCGGGAATCAGCGCCAGGCAACCCAGGTAGCGCGTCAGACCCGCACAGCGCCCTGCGACGCGATCTCCTTCTCCGGCTGCAAGGACGACCAAACCTCGGCCGACACCGTTGAGGCTGGCCAGGCAACTGGTGCGATGAGCTATGCGTTCATTCGGGCCCTGTCAGAAAACCCCCAGCAGAGCTACCAAGGCTTGCTCGTGTCCATCCGGCGCATTCTCCAGACGGAGTACAGTCAGAAGCCACAGCTGTCCAGCTCGCACCCTATTGACACCAATCTCCTCTTCATCGCGTGACATTCTGAACAATGTGCCTCAATCATGTACATGTGTTTTAACCGTGTCAGTCGCGGGTGTAGTAGTCAGCCAGAACGAAGCCAAGAGCATGTACTGTGTGTAGATTACTTATTGAGGCGTTATCATTGTGCGAATTACGGCACCATTGACGCCCAGGGCGGGAGTGGCAGTGCGAGACACCACCCGCGAATTGGCACCCGCCTCCTCTCAACCAAAGTTCAAGCGACTCGCTTTGCACTACCCGCATGCCCGCGGGCGATGCCTTGATCTCTTTCATCGACTATCCCGAGAGCGCAACCTCAATGAGCGCACGACAGCTCGCATATGGCGCCGTCGTCGCTCTCTGCATCCTCACTCTCGGGTGGTATGGCTTGAAGCCCGCCATCGTGGGGTCAGTGAACCTGCAGGGATTCGGGGCCGGGGAAGCCGTACTAGATACGTCGGCTGTTGATGGTGCGCGGTATGACCAGAGGCTGAGAACGGACGTTGACATCCACATAGTCGCTAGAAAGGTCGACCTGGGCAAGTACCTCTACCGGCAGGTTATCCCGGCCGAAGATCTGCACATCGATCACCCGAGCCGGCGTGTTATCATCATTGGTGACATTCATGGGATGTACAAGCCATTTCAGTGCGTCTTCATCCTCTCCTTGCTTACACTGCTGACGAATGGCCCAGAGAACTTTTGAATAAGATCGAGTACAAACCGGAAACCGACACGCTCTTGCACGTTGGGGACGTGATTGCAAAGGGCACAGATTCAACCAAGGTGCTGGATTGGCTCATGGTGCACAATGTCAAGGGGGTGCGGGGGAATCACGACCAGAAAGTGATCGGCTGGCGCATTTGGCAGGACTGGGTCGAGTCAATACCGGCGTGCGTCACATCACTTCTCCGTGCCAGCAAACGATCTCTCACATGTCTAACAGAGGCAAGCAATGGTTAAGGCGCGTCGAGAAGCTCACCCACACCGAGTTCACGAGCCAGAAGATGAAGCACAAGGAGTCCAAAGCCGACAAGGCGCACCGAAAACAGTTCGCCTTCCCGGACGACCGCGACTGGGTGTGGTCGAGCGAGCACTACTGGCTCGCGCGCAAGCTCTCCAGAGAGCAATACGAGTACCTACTCAGCCTGCCGCTTACGATATCCCTCCCGGGGCTGAGGTCGCATATTGTGCATGCGGGGATCTTGCCTCACCAGCTGAAGGAGAGCAAGCCCGACCCGTGGAGCTTGATGAACATCCGCACGGTGCTGCCGTCCGGCGCCGTGTCGCGCAAGTTTGACGGCACGCCTTGGACCCACCTGTTCAATCGCTACCAGGAGAACGTGGAGGATGCGAAGCACGCCGATCGGGAGGCCGTCGTGTTCGGGCATGCGGCCAAGATGGGCCTGCAGGTCGAGCGGTGGACGTTGGGCCTGGACACGGGATGCGTGTACGGCAGGGAGCTCACGGCTGTCGTCATCAACGGCGGCAGCGTAGAGGGGGATGAGGCGGCGAGGGAGGTGTATGTTGGTAATAGGACAGGGAGGTTGTGGAGCGTGGAATGCAAGGCTCCCTAGATGAAGTCAAGAGCACGCACAGATTTACGAACGGACGGGTGGGAACCATTGTAGGTTAGAGGATATCTTTATCTTTGTAAACTACAGAGAAGCGAGGGTTACAATCGAATCAATGCTTCTGACATCGCGGATCGGGACGGGGTAGCGTTGCAGAGCACAATCAGAACATGCAAAGTCAAGCACAGATGTCAACGGCAAGTCAGCAGGCACAACACAACAAGGGGCATTGTGAGGGTGAGCTGAAATGGAATGAACACATGGTCATGCATGCAACATACCTGAATCGGTCTGGGACATCTATGTCAGTCGCATCATACTTACAAGTTGCATGGACAACCTAGAAGGCAAAGGCCGGAAGGCGGTCGGCACGTTCAAGTCAGCATATTGCATTCTCGCCGCTGGGCAACGTCAGTTGTCAGCACTGCGTCAGTACAACAACCATCAGTGTATCCTTCATCAGCATCAGCCATCGGCGAAGGGTGAGTGGTCAGCCACCAGCCGTCAGCCACATAATGTATCAATCAAAACCTACGGAAAGAGAGGCAGGAGAGAAGACAGGAAGTTCATACACAGTGCACCTCAACCACTTTTCGGCATTTACCCAATGTACAGAACCAGTCGAGTCGCGCCTCGTCGTATCGGTCGAGTCGGATCGAATAATGCGAAGAGAAAGCTTAGGCGGGCGTCGCCTGCTGATAGCCCATCGCGGCGTAGTACTGCTGAATCTGCTCCGGCGTCCACTGCGGCTGGCTCTGGGCCTCGGCGCCCCCGTACCCCTGGTAAGCCGCGTACTGGCTGGCATCGTACGCGGGCTGCTGGCCCCCGCCCAGCGCGCCCGAGTACAGACTCTGGAAGCCAGCTTGCTGCGGGTAGAAGCCACCCTGCATCCCGCGGCTGTTCTGCTGCTGCTGCGGGGTGATCCACATCTCCGGCTTGCGCCAAGGCGGGATGTTCGACCCTCCGGAGGCGTCGCCGCCGTGCCCCCCGCCGCCCGAGGAGGACATGACGCCCTCGCCGAGCTCGGCCATGAGCGACTCGTACTCGCTGTCGAAGCCCGTTTTGGGGCCACTGCTGCTCGGCCCGTGGGGGGAGAACGGGTTCTGCTGCTGCTGCTGGACAAATTGCCCGTTCGGGTCGCGCTTCACCGTGCAGTCGCGCGCCATGTGGCCCGCATTGCCGCAGAGCCGGCAAACTATGTTGGCCGTGTAGTTGCGCTGCTCGGGACAGTCGTACTTGCGGTGGCCGAGGTTGCCGCAGTTCTGACACACTTGGTTTTCGTCATCGCGCAGAGTACCGTTGAGCGCTGCGAGCTCGCGCAGCTGGTTGCGCTTGTGGTCATTCTCGCCTTCGGGTGTGGACGCAGCCTGACAATGAGCGTTAGTGCATACTATATGAGCCAGAGTGGAATGTATGCTTACCGTTTCAATGACCTTGTTGATCAGGTTAACGCAAAGAGCGACCTTCTCCTCGGTATCGCCCATGACGAGACAGTGGAGGTCCTCATCGGCGTCATCGGCGAAGTGATCTGGCTTTCCCTTGCCCTCCTTCACGCTTCCCTTTCCGCGGATGGAGATCTTGGCCCCGCTCTCCCTCTCCATCTTCTTCAAGCTGTTTCCTCTGGGCCCGACGAGCAGGCCGAAGAAGTTGATCTCGGGGAACTCCTTCACGGGGATGTAGACCTTCTCCTGAGGCCTGTTCCTGCGCTGCATGTGGAACTCGACGGGCGGGCGGAAGGTCGGGTCGGACTTCATCGCGCGCTCGATGAGGCGCATGCGCTCGTCCTCGAGCTTCTTGCGGTAGCGCACCTCGCGCGTGTTCGTGCGGCGGCCATGGGCGTCGTACGTCGGCGGGGGGGAGGGCGAGCGCTCGCGCTCGGAAGGGATGTAGTCGTTCAGCCGCAGCTTGCGGTTGATCTCCTCGAGCCGCACCTGGATGGCGTAGTTGTCCAAGTCCTGCGCCGTCACACCGGTGGAGGAGACGGCGGTGGGCAGGCCGGGGATGGCAGCCTTGTGGTTCTCATCGCCCCAGCGAGAGCGGCGCTTGCGCGGTGCGTTGGGATCTTGAGGATGCGAGGTTGTGTAAACGAGATGGAGTGTGCGTGGGCGGGGAGCTGACTCACCGGAGAGAGGAGGCTCTGGCTTTGGCTCCTCCTTCGGGCCCCAGCGTCTCTGCCCCAGCGGGACGTCGTTCGTGCCCGTGATAGCTCGTGGGTTGCCGCGCCAGGCCATGGTAGATGCTGTTAGTAGCTAGAGAGTGAAGAATTACAGTCGAGGTCGTCGTCGTCGACGTCGAAGGGAGGGCCTGCAACACTCGAGGGTGGCGGGGGCGAACGGCTGCGAGCGCTGGAAGAAAGAAGCGTCTGGAAGCCACGTGCACTTGCGGAAGCAGAGCTGCTTTCCCTGGACAACAACGTTGCCAGGTCTGCAGTCGTGCACGATTGCTTCCATTTTCCTAATCGAGACACCCGCCCGCCGCATCACGCCTATGCATCCGTTACGCGCTATTCCGCCGGAGGCAAACCGGCGATCGGAGATACTTGCCTCCGTGCCGGGAGCGAACAGGCTAAACGGCGGAGAAAGGAGACGCGTCACGTGACATAGATGACTCGCGTCATGTGACTCCGCGGAATCTCGAGCGAAGTAATGCGTGACATTGTTCGCGACTGATATTACGGACGCGCCGTCTTTTTATTAACGATGCGTCTCTTTAAACTGCTTACCACCATCATGAACGCTGCTCCTCTCCAATATTCTGCTTGCGCCCACGGTAAACTCATCGCCCGCAAGAACCCCGCGAGCAAGCTGATCGAATGGCGTGCGTCTTTTCTTTTTTTTCCCTTTCGCGCTGCTTTTAACACGCATATATCTACCCTTTAGAGTGCCCACTGGATGCTCGCGACCCAAACAGGTGCGGTGCAAAGTATGGTGCGTGGTTTTTCTCCTCACAACGCTGCATATATGCTAATATTTTCGCAGATTTTGACCGACTTCGCCCTGTTCTCTTGCCCGTCGTCGGCCTTCGCAACCAAGCGAATCACGCTCAATCCGCAAACGCGTCCCTCTCCGTCGGCATGCCAAGTTCCGCGTTCACTGTCGTCTGTCCGATTGCTCCGCCACCGAACGATCCTCTCGAACGCAAACGACACGCTACGTCCAATACCTGCGGGACTAAGAAGCAGAAGGGCGCCGAGTGGGAGGACGCAATGCTGGTTGATGAAACGGTGCGTCCCTTGTTATTTTGCGACTTTGACGCACGCTGAAGTCTTCCAGCCTATGCCTTTGCCGCGCCAACCCCAACTCTTGCCTTTGCCGTATACCCCCGCTACGCCCAACCCTACTCACCAAGCTCACCGTGCGTCATCCACGATCGCAACTTCCCACGTCGCGAGTCATCAAAACGCTTCTTACCCTGCTGTCGCGTCTTCTCTGGGTTTGCACGCTTATGCGGTTCAGCCAGCTACTGTGCAGTCGACTTACTTTTTAAACGCTTCTTTGCAAAACGCAGCCTCTTCTACTCAGCAACTTAGCGCTCTCGGCGCTCCAGCTAACACTGTCAACAATGCAACGCTGCCATCGTCGCAAGCGATGATCGGCACTGCCGTACCTCCCCCGAATGCTAACACTCTCGCATCTACCTCCAACGCGCACGAATACTCGAACCCGCACGATCTCCGTATGCAACTCGAAAGACAACGCGTCTTGAACAGCCAAACGGCTTTCCTTCTTCAACAGCGCATGGACGAGCTCATGCAACTTGGTGCTTCTTACCGCGAAATGCGTGTCTCGCAGCGCGAAATTACCGAAACACTGGACGCCTACAAGGCCGAATACAATAAACTGCGCGCTGAACATCAGGCACTCAAAGCCAGACTGCCCCATCCCTAAATTCCTCTTTATACTGCTTCTCCTTGTAATGCTGCTTAGATACTTTTAATAAATTGCATTGTTGTATATCCTAATGTCCGCGACATCTAATACATTGCTGGTTTTGTTATGGAAACTACGCTCGGGAAACTATTTCGGCGGGAGCTATTTTTTCCCGGTCCGCTCCCCCGATTTGTCCAGGTTTTCGCGGAGCGTCTGACTATGTCAGCGTCCGGGGCGGCCAAAGAACGCGGTCGGTGGGAGGGAGCGCGCCAGTCATCGCCCTCGGCTTGCTCATCGACGACCATTCGCTTGGGACGGCGACGAGCAGCGCATCATCCTAGACAGCCCAATACCAATCCATACCCATAGAACAGCGAGCTCAGCTACAATGCCGCCTAAGCGGCCTGCAGAAGGTGCCCATCCCTCCTCTGCGCTGATGACCACAACGTTAAAGCGCACCGTAGGCTCGGCAGCCTCAACCTCCTCCAAAAAGCAAAAGCGCGGCCTGCCAGCGCAGTCAGCGGGGCTCGACAACCCGCAGTACGATGTACCGGGATCAGACGATGAGCCGCTCGAGGACCTCGACCTCGTCTCCGACGTGGGCGACGACGCCTCCTCGACGGACAACATCGCCGCCGACTCGCTCATCCCGCGGGGGGCCAAGCTGAACCTGTCGGCTCTGGCACGCAAAGCGCGGCAGTACGAGCGGGGTACGCGTGCGGATCTCGTTAGCCACATGTTTGGAGATCAGGACTTTGCGTACCTCCAGCTTAAGGGGGACCATGTGTCCCGCCCGCTCTGGATCGACCCCGTCGACGGGCACATCATCCTCGAGGGGTTCAGCCCCATCGCCGAGCAGGCGCAGGATTTCCTCGTAGCGATCAGCGAACCGGTGTCCCGGTTAGCCCGCGCCTTATTTTCATACTGCATTTCATTGCTAACACTTCTGCAGACCATCCTTCATCCACGAATACAAGCTGACCGCTTACTCGCTCTACGCCGCCGTCTCAGTGGGGCTCGAAACAGAGGACATAATCGAGGTCCTTAACCGGCTCTCAAAAGTACCCATCCCCGAGAACGTCATCTCATACATCCGGAGCTGCACCATGTCGTACGGCAAGGTCAAGCTGGTGCTCAAGCACAACAAGTACTTTGTCGAGTCGACGCACCCGGAGATCCTGCAGACCCTGCTTAGGGACGGGGAGATCCGTGGAGCGCGGGTGGTGCCCGGCGCAGGAGGCGCGTACGAGGCGGCCAACGGCGCGAATGGGGGGCAGACGAAGAAGCTGCTGCATAGTACTGAGACCGGCTCGGGCAAGGGGAGCGCGGCCGGCACGCCTGCGCCCAGTGGGGCGGCCACCCCGAACCAGAAGCCCGGGCAGGCGGAGGCGGACCTGTTCACTTCGGTCGTCGGAGTGGATCAGGATGAGATTGAGGAGGATGACGAGAACACGGTCAGCTTCCAGATTATGGATGACAAGATCGATGTGCGTCCCTTCCCGGTTATTCACTTTTCATGAGCCAATGCTGACGTCGGTGCTGCAGGATGTGAAGAAACGGTGTCACGACCTGGACTTCCCCGTGCTCGAGGAGTACGACTTCCGGAACGACACGGTGAATGCGAACCTCGACATCGACCTCAAGCCCATCACCGTCATCCGGCCGTATCAGGAGAAGAGCCTGAGCAAGATGTTTGGCAACGGTCGCGCGCGGAGCGGGATCATCGTCCTGCCTTGTGGGGCGGGGAAGACGCTTGTGGGGATTACGGCCGCTTGCACGATCAAGAAGAGCACGCTGGTGCTGTGTACTTCTACGTGAGTTGTTTTCCCTCCAGCAGAGACGACGTAGCTGATGTGCACGTAGTGTGTCCGTCATGCAGTGGAAGCAGCAGTTCATGCAGTGGTCGAACATCACCGACCGGCAGATCAGCGTCTTCACTGCCGAGCAGAAGGAAAAGTTCTCTGGCGCAGCCGGCATCGTCGTGTCCACCTATTCCATGGTCGCGAATACGCGGAATCGCTCGTACGAGTCGCAGAAGATGATGGACTTCCTGACCTCGCGCGAGTGGGGGTTCATCCTCCTCGACGAGGTCCACGTCGTCCCCGCCCAGATGTTCCGCCGCGTCGTCACGACCATCAAGGCGCATGCGAAGCTCGGGCTGACGGCCACGCTCGTCCGAGAGGACAACAAGATTGACGATCTGAACTACATGATCGGGCCGAAGCTGTACGAGGCGAACTGGATGGACCTCGCCGCCAAGGGGCACATCGCCAATGTTCAGTGCGCAGAGGTCTGGTGTCCCATGACGCCCGAGTTCTACCGCGAGTACCTGCGCGAGAAGCCGCGGAGGCGCATGCTGCTGTACTGCATGAACCCGAACAAGTTCCAGGCGTGCCAGTTTTTGATTGACTACCATGAGCGTAGGGGGGACAAGATCATCGTCTTCTCGGACAATGTGTTTGCGCTCGAAGCGTACGCGAAGAAGCTCAGCAAGCCGTTCATCCACGGTGCGACTGCCCAGGTGGAGCGCATGCGTGTGCTGCAGAACTTCCAGCACAACCCCGTCGTCAACACCATCTTTCTGTCCAAGGTTGGAGACACATCGATCGACTTGCCCGAGGCGACGTGCCTCATCCAGATCTCGTCCCACTTCGGCTCGCGTCGGCAGGAAGCACAGCGGCTCGGCCGTATTCTTCGAGCAAAGCGGAGGAACGACGAGGGCTTCAACGCCTTCTTCTACTCGCTCGTGTCGAAGGACACGCAGGAGATGTACTACTCTACAAAACGCCAGCAGTTCCTCATCGACCAGGGCTACGCGTTCAAAGTGATCACGCAGCTTGAAGGCCTGCATCATATGCCGAACCTGGTCTACAAGACCCAGAGCGAGCAGATTGAGCTGCTCCAGAGCGTGCTGATTGCTAACGAGTCCGCGCTCGACTTCTCGGGCTCGGACCTGATGGGCCTGCAGGGCGCTCAGGGGCAGAAGGCACGCAAGAGCGCACAGAAGTACGAGGCGAAGCGTGCTGTTGGCAGCCTCGGCGCGCTCTCTGGGGCACAGCACATGAGCTACATCGAGCGGAATAAGACTGCTAATCGGCAGCTGGCGAGGGACGCTAATGCGAGTCGGCACAAGCTTTTCAAGAAACGCGACGTGCAGAAAAAGCAGGCCAACGCGGGTTAGAGGAGATTCGATGTACTCCCATTGTACCAGTGATTGGAATGACCATTGTATATTATTGCATCCGAAGTGTGTAAAGGTGGAAGTGGTAGAATACAGTGCAATACACGACAACGAGGCGACCTCAAGCTTGCTCCGCTTTCTTCCTCTTCTTCTTTCGCTTCTTGCGAGATGTCGTTTCCGCGACCTCATCCGCAGGATCCTCCTCTCGAGCTCTCTTCTGTTCATGCTGGTTGGACGCCGCCGATACCTTGACGAAGCAAGCGACGAAGAACCCGTTCGTGCGATCTTCCCCAGGCACGCACCGAACCAAGCTGTCTGCGTGATCTGATTGACACCATCAGCCCGATCCACTGACAAGCGTCAGTTCACGCACCCTCCGTCAGCCCTGTGCCGTCGCTCAACCCCCTTCTAGGCCAAGCCGGGAGCACGTCGCTCCTCGGAGCGAGCGTAAACCCCGCTGCTGCCGCCTCCTCCGAACGGAGTGCGTCGAAGACAACAAACTCGTTCTCCTCCTTGTGGATGCTGCATGTCGAGTATGTTATACGGGTTGCGGATTTGACTGTGATGAATGGTCGGAATATGGTTGTAAGCGGGCAAGAAACGGGCCGTACTCTTCATAGCGTGCTTAATCATCTTTAGCTGGAAGGACTCAAGCTTCAGAAGGCGTGCCTGATCCACCGCAGTCTCTTCTTCGCCTACTCATCACCGTCAACTCAGTACTTGGGGTCTCCCATGGCTAACATACCCGCCTCGAGCAGGTAGTCCATCCGGTTTACGATACCCGAGCCGCTGCAGGACGGGTCCAGCAGTCTGACGAAACATGGATTATCACTGATGGTCAGCCAACGGTTCCTACTACCTCTTGATTCTCTCACATATGCGTGACGCCCTCGAAGATCTTGTCATCGGGATCAACAGCCAGGAAGTCCTTGTTCAGCGGCACGACATTCCCGCACCGCGCCTTCTTCAGCATCGTTTGGAGCGTCTTGAACCGCTTCGAGTCGCGCTCGAATGCCGTGACCTATGACACCGTGTTAGCAAGATCAATAAGCACAAGTGAAATGACGGCCACACCTGCCCCTTATTGCCCATCAACGCGCTCAGCGCAGTCGTCTTATTCCCGGGCGCGGCAGTAGCGTCCACCACCCTCATCGGCCCCGATCCCGAGCCGAACGAGGCGGGAGGGACGAGGATATATGCGGGGAAACAGGAGGCCTTGTCCTGCATGATGATCTTGCCCTCCGCGAGCAGGGGGGAGGCGGCGAACGGCGTGGAGGGGTTGAAGCTGAGGAGGTGGGGGATGTGTGGGTCGACGGAGAATTGCGTGCTGTAGGAGGGTCAGACAGGAGATCGAGTGCGAGTGCAGGCGGGATGGGCTTACGGTTCTGGAAGGACGTCCGGGGTGAATATGCGGGTGAATCCAGCACCTTCAAAGTGAGCAATCGCGGCGTCCACAGTCCACACATTCGTGTTCACCCTTACATATCTCGGGATCCTCCCTGCCGAGCCTCAGCATCAGCATACGCCCCCGCCCTCACACCCCACAGCATGAACGCACTCACCAGCGCGCTCATCCCCCCTCTCCTCCAGCCCCTCATTATCCGCGACCCCCCTGCGAATCTTGAGCTTTACCAGCTCCGCCCTGAGCCGCGTCTGGTGCCGCTGGACAGCCTGCTTGATCGGCCCGTCGCTCGCTTGGATCCCGCCGCGCGCGAGGAGGAGGTCGTGCACGAGCACGAGGGCGAGGTTGGGCGAGGGGAGCTGCCGCTTCTCTTGCGTTAGGAGCGGCGTGGAGGCGATGATGGTTTGGAGGGCGGATTTGTCTACGGTAACGGCGTTCAGCGTCAGGCTAACCGCGTTCAAATATCGAGCGGGCGTACACTTCAACGTCTCGATCACCAGCGCAGCGGTGCGCTTGCGGTTCTTCTCCGCCACGACATTGAGGTTGCCCTGTATCGAGCCCTTCTTCGCGTCGAGATTGTCGAGCACCTCCGCCGCTTCCTTGTAGAAGTTCATCGTTCGGTCTCAGGTCTCCGCATCGTCACGCGCGTGCCTATAAAGGCGGCGTTCAGCATCGTGCTCTATACGAGAGAGAGCGCGGTAGAGGAAAGATCAGAATGTGTCACAAAATACGATATCATTATGCTAGGATTCATGTCCCGCACGTCATGTAAATCCCTTATGAGAACATCACACGTATCTCTACCCAAATCTCGCAGAGCAAGACGAGACGTACAAGCCCTCAATCCTCGGAAGATTACCGGGACAAGCGCCGCGAAGAGAAAGTCTGGAACGACAGTCAGTACAATATTCGTTCAGCACGATTCGGGGGCAAGGTAAAGGATTCAGACTATAAGATATATGTTCTCTCAGTCGGCCAGCAAGCCGTAGCTCGAGGCGTCAGACAATGTAGACAAGAATAGAACATCATTAAGCGGTGAAGATAAACACGGCACTCACCAAACTCAGTCGTGATTGCAGACAGAGCCGACGAGAGCAAAAGACAAGTTCTGGAACCCTGAAGACTTTGCTTTCCAAACAAGCATGACGCGTGTCCCCCAGCGGAAGTAAAATAGGCTCAGTCAGGGTCCTACGGAAGCCTTTCGCGGACAGCTTGCTTAGGGTCCTCAGACCCCGCGCTGCGGCGCGTGCTGAGCACCTGTCAGAATAGGGTGCACTTCAAATGGAAGTAAAATGGGAGCAATTTATGGCAATGGTGGTACCTGGGGTGTGACACATCTCATATTTATTGATTATCAGCATGCATTATTGTAGTGCAGTATATAGGCAGGCATATTTGTCAATGCTAACATACTATGAAATATTATCCGGGTATATCACATCTGATAGGAAATCCCCAGGTCATGGGTTAGGGGATGAACCTTTTGGTCCCACATTGACCCCTGTCAGGACTCACCAAAACTGTCAGGGCACTACAGCAACTCCGAAGCCTATTCCGATATTCCGGACTCCGCGACACCTTGAAACCCC